>JACTOM010000212.1:749675-806207 GCA_015832385.1 Elymnias hypermnestra | reverse complement strand
TCACATGTTCCATCTTTTGTAAATTTAGATCCCAAGTATACAAATTCTTTCACCTCTTCCACTTGTTCCCCATCTATCAAAATATTGCCATTCATCATAGATTCATCTCGTTCAAAAAGCATAACTTTCGTTTTGTTTACATTCACTTTCATTCCTTTCCCTTTCAAAGCTTCATTCATAATATTTAGCATCTCCTGTAGCTCATTAGCGGATGACGCAAGTATTACTTGATCATCAGCGTAGAGTAAACATTTGATGAGTAATTCATTCATTCTTAACCCATACATACTTTCTTTTAAATCTGTCAAACATTTATCCATGAATAGGTTGAACAGCCATGGTGACACAACATATAGCAGCACGGTCAACCTTTAGCCGGCAATCTTAGTGTTGTCAGTTACATTATATTGATGAAACAATTAGTTTAGTAGATTCGGAGTTTTTTTGCAACATATTGACAATCAAATACTCTCCCTTTACAGTGTAATGTTAAAATAACGAACCTCAATTTAACGACTTCTTCGATTTAACTATTCTTTTTGTAATCCCCTTGAAATATCCATTAGAGTCAAATCAAATCAAAATATTCTTTATTCCAGTAGGCTCAAAAGGCTCTTTTGAATCGTCAGTAGTAATAATAGTTGCCAGTGATGACCTACGGTACCGAAACGTGGTCGCTGACTATGGGCCTCATGCGGAAGCTCAGAGTCACTTAGAGTGCGATGGAGAGGGCTATGCTCGGAGTTTCTCTACGTGATCGAATCAGAAATGAAGAGATCCGACGTAGAAACAAAGTCACCGACATAGTTCTACGAATCGCGACGCGTGGACGTCATTACGTGAGACTTATGTCCAGCAGTGGACGTCCATCCGTTGAAGCGTCGACGACGAATAATGATACCTTTAATCTACATTCTTCTATAATTTAATATTCGGTTTGATGAGGATTTAGATAAATTCGTAATCTAAAGCTAAATTTAATTAAAGTTACATTGAATTATCTTAGATATTTTCTAAAATCTCTTTTATTAAGCTCCAATATTTAGATCTAAATATCATTTAATGGTAAGTGAGTTTTGCACATAGATATTAACAGAACCAGTGGATTAATGTGTGCGTTTGTCTATAAAACATTTTCTAATACAGCCTGTGGTCTAAGAATTTACTCACGCAACGAATGAAATGTTACTACTTTCTTGGTCGCTGATCGAATCAGAAATGAAGAGATCTGTAGTAGAACCAAAGTCAACGATATAGTCCTACGAATCGCGATCCTGAAGTGGCAAAACGGACCGATGATATAAAGAGGGTCGCCGGTAGCCGCTGGAACCAGGCGGCGCAAGATCAGGCCTTGTGGATGTCATTACGTGAGACCTATGTCCAGCAGTAGACCTCCATCGGTTGAAGTGACGATGACAACTTTCCTGGTCAAACCAGTATATTTACTAGCTGTACTCTGACTAAAAGTAAGACTTTATCATTATTAACCTTTCCAGCCCTTTAAAAGATGCGCGTGAAACGAACAGGGGTATGAAAAGACCCCAAATCATTTATATGGAAATTTGAAAAGTATTTTGTAATTAGGGGAACAATATTAATTGCATGTTATATTATTATTTGTAATTCAAGTGTTTAGTGTAAATATATATTAGAATACGAGGATATAGGGCGGTTACATTATGATCCTTAACTAACTAGATGTGATCTGTTATTCAAAAATAACTGATATATCAATTTAAATTTATAAATTCGTTATTATGGTTACTAATCTGTTGCTGGGTAAAATCAAATACATAAAAAAAGTTTATTCAAGTAGGCTTTTACAAAACTTTTGAATCGTTAGAAACATTACAAAGACCTAGGTTTGCGCATTCACTGCGTACAAAACTATCTCCAACCTCACACTCCGCTTCTCCAACACTTCCATTATAGTGTCCAAAAGCATTGGCATCTATGGCATCGACATTTCGAATGAAGTCCAATTCCATAATCATTTGGAAGGCAAAGTCAAACTCGCTTCCAAATAATTGGGATGCTTGACAGAGCAAAGCTATTCTTCACGCCTAATGTCCGAAAAGACGTCACTGTGATAACAACCGTTCTGTTCGTCCGGAAGCTGGCAAAAAGCATGCTTTACATACTCTCCCTCTCACTCACTTCAACAAATGGACGTCCACTGCTGGGCATAGGTCTCACCTAATGATGCCCACTGTGCCCGATCTTGTGCCACCTGGCTCCAGCGACTACCGACAACCCTCCTTATGTCGTCGGTTCACCTTGTGTGGGGTCGCTATTCCAGCACCTTCGAACCCCAACATCCATCGGTTCGTCAGACTATGTGCCCCGTCCAATTGCCACTTCAGCTTCGTGATTCTTAGGGCTATGTCGGTGACTTTGATTCTTCTACGGATTTTTGATTTGATCGCGTAGATAAACTCCAAGCATAGCTCTCTCAATCGCACGCTGTGTGATTTTGAGTTATCGAATGAGCCCCATAGTCAGCGACCACGTTTCCGATCCGTAGGGGATCACTGGCAACATGCACTGTTGGAAGACTTTGGTCTTCTGGCACTGAGGGATATTGGAGGAATATTTATAATATGCCCCCTGCCTTGCAAACTTCTGCTGTCACCACCTTCTAACGTAGGTGATGACAGCAATGATGTCGCGAATGCAGTGGCAACACCCATCGGATATGACCTGGATGGACCCACTGGCGTCGCCGGTGGTATCCAGCACATTTGCAAATACGCGAAACGGATTCCTGAGAAAATACGCCCGGGCAAGATTACATTGCCTCGATGCCTGTATTCTTCGATGCCTGTTGTATAAATCCCGAATTCGACCACATTTGGAATACTGCTTCCACTTAAAGGCTGGTGCACTCCAGTATCAACTCCTCCCATTTAACCGCATTCAAAGCTAAGCAATTCAAATTGTTATCAACCCCAACTGGATGCCTAAATCACCCAAAAACCGATAGTAGTCTTTATGTCTTCTATAAGATCCATTATGGACAGTGTTTAGGGGAACTATCAACTAGATTAACGAAGAACCGTTAGCTTGCTTTATCTTGTATAGGATCTATTTTGGGCACTGTTTAGAGGAGCTATCAACCCTCAGCTGGCCAATATACTAGACACCTTGAGTCATCGCAAGGCCGACAGTTCCCTTAATATCTTCTATAGGATCTATTTTGGGGAGTATTCCAAGGTGCTTCTCCAATTAGTATCTGCATCACAATTGTACGACCGAACTTCTAGGTTTGGACATTAGAATGGCACTCTTTAACGACTCGGTTGGAGAGGCAGTGCAAGTCAGCACCTAAAGCTATCCGTTACAGAAGGCATGGTAGCAGAAGGCGCGGCTTTGCGCCTTCCACAGACTTAAACCTTGATTCGGCTTCATCGGAGACTTCGTGTTAAATCGTGGCGGTGTCTCACTTCAGGGTGATGAGGGTGTACTGGGTTTTAGTGGGTTTTCATGTTTGACAGTGAGTTCCACAATCCTGACTAATCGGGGTGCGTAAAAGCATTTCCCAGCCATGCATGTGTCAAAGGGCAGCGGTGACCACTGACCATTCTCCTTCTTTTACGAGAATGCCATCGCACACCGCTACAAGATGACGTCATGCGAGAACAGTTGACAAAAAAAATGGAAAACGTCATTAACAAACCAAAAGCGGAGACGTCCTTATAAATTTAACGAGTTCATCGTCAAATATATATGTCGGAGAATAAGAGAGTAAACGGAGAAGCATAAAGCAAAGGGGCGTAGGGTTCTCCGCCGACATCGTCATTAATGGGATCCATTATTTAATTTCTTATTCTGTGGGTAATGTTGGTGCAATCAAACACTTTGTTAATTAACTCGGATTATAATGTTCAATCACTTAATGTTTGCGATATCAATTTACGCAAACTTATTAACAATAATAGCTAGGAACGCGACAGTTTCAACAGTAGACCGCTCCGGTCGAGCGCTACTCGACAACTGCCGAGAGACTCGCCGGACTGCTGAAGTTGGCGTCAGCGTTCCACAGACTATTACACTCCGAAATATCTTATATTTCACGATTCCAGAGTGCTGTAAAAACCTTCTTGTTTAATTTTCGGTTTGATAGAATACAATCACGTACAAAAACAGAAGTGGACTTAACGTAATTGCCTTATATACAATAATTAATGTCCAATTAGAAAGATGCCTTTAATAGCTTACGCCTACCACTGCGGACCTATTGTTGTATTGTATGCATTATTCATTTATTAAATGTATATAATATCTAAGAAAAACTATATTAAAAGACAATAAACAGATTTGAGATGGAATTGTGATCTCATATATTGTCAGTTACGTTTAACAAATCTTTTAGGTTTGAACGGTATATTAAAAAAAATAACCTTCTACAGATTATATAAATTACATTATATAAATTTTAAATCTGTAGTATAAGTATTCTACAATACATTGATATTTTATTGTAAATAATAGTGTAATGTATCGAGAAGGCCTAGAACCCTGCGTTTACGATTTATTAGAACAAGTAGCAAATATCGTACGGACAATAAAACTGTTGCGCCACTAAAATGCCGTTAAATGACAGGAGAAGAATTTCTCCATTTACCAGTTTGGATAAAGATGATGTATTTTTGTTTTTAGTCCGAGTTATTAAACGAGTTGGATCTACAAAAACAAAAGGAGAGTTGTATGAAGTTAGTTTTATTATTAAAAACTTTAAAATCTGATGTTTAAATCACGTTAATCATATATAATGCGAGGTAATGTTACGAATAACATATAACCCACATTTTACACGTTAGATGAAGCTCTCCTTAATATGGTGGTGCTTTTCTAGATTGCTTTCTTAATAGGAAACAGCAAATTATAAAGCAATACATCATTTTACGTCGCGTTACTCATTCTTTATGTAAGCGAGAGGAAGGCGTCTCTTATATCATTTCACTTCAGTATTCATCCTCTCATTTGAACTGTGACATTATAATGGGTCAGAATATTAATTATGAAGCTTCATCATATTACTTTACATCAACGAACGCATTATTCGTTCGCTGCTAAACTTGTTTGTTGATTTCAGAACCAAACTTTTGGTGGCAAAATAAACGTCCTCATTTTTAACAAATGGGTGGTCCTTTGATGTCTTTACCAATTCTATAAATACGTAAGTGTTTAGGAAGAGGAACTTAATAACTAGGTAATTCTATAAGCTTTTATAAGGATGTCTTCATTGACATTAAATGACTAGTCCCAAGACTCCTCCAAAAACTTTGTAGACACGTAAGTGTTCAAGATTTTATGAAGAGGTCTTCTTTAGCACCAAATCGCTGATCTTAAGAAGTCTTTATAAGTAGGTAATTCTATAAAGTTTTACAAAGAAGTCTTCATTGGCATCAAATGGCAGATCTGAAGACGTCTCTACGAATTCTTTAAGCACGTAAGTTGGATGGTCCTTTGATATCTTTACCAACTCTGTAACGTAAGTGTTTGTAGATTTTATGAAGAGGAACTTAATAAGTACGTAATTCTATAAGCTTTTATAAAGAGGCCGTCATTGATACCAAATGATTGGTCCTAAGACTTCTCCAATAACTCTGTAAACACGTAAGTGCTCAAGATTTTATTTTATTAATCAAATGGTTGATCGTAAGAAGTATTTACGAACTTTATAAGTAGGCAATTCTATTGGGTTTTATGAAGAGGTCTTCTTTACCACAAAATGGTTGTTTCTGAGATGTCAATACAAACTCTATAATTACATAAGTGTTTAACATTTTATGAAGAGGTTTTCTTTAGCACCAAATAGCTGGTCCTTAGTCTTCCTTACGTACTCTATAAGATTTTTTGAAGAGGCCTTTATTAAGCTCTAAAACGTTTTCATAAAGTCTATAAGTATATGTTTACTCATGATACTACATACGTTTTTCTTATAGCTCGAAGTTGCAAATAAAATAACGGCATTTTAGTGATCCGGCAGTGCATCACAATCGTCAATAAACATAGAAACATTATAGGTTGTGAATTTACATTTTTATATATTATAATAATGAATAAATTACTTTTAAATACATAGTGGCTTACTTATCCTTTTTATAGTGCTTGATAATTAGATATAGATCATTAATTTATAAGTGAGATTCAAAACGATCATTGTAATATGCAAATAAAAGTTTAAAGGGACAAATTCTTGCAAAAGGTACTATTATATGACTAAATTCGCGGTATATTGGATTCAAATCCCGAGGACTAAGGACACAGAATGAGCTTGAATCTAGTCGGGCTGAGTCCTATATTTATTGACACGAATATAGACATGTTTCTAATTAACTATACCTTTTACTTACGAAAGTTGCTTTATAATAAATAAAGACATGTATATATTTGATTGTATTTATATAAATTCTGATTTAATTGTGTATTTATTCTTAAAAAGTTAAACGAGACGTAATGTTCGGAAACATGGTACGATGATTGTAATATTAAACCAATAAATACAAAGAAATCTTTATAATATTACTTTAGATAA
This sequence comes from Elymnias hypermnestra, assembly GCA_015832385.1. NCBI lineage: Eukaryota > Metazoa > Arthropoda > Insecta > Lepidoptera > Nymphalidae > Elymnias > Elymnias hypermnestra. The sequence continues at coordinate 799,666 of JACTOM010000212.1, read as the reverse complement.
TTAAATAATGAACACCCAATGTTATTGATTACAACATTGACATATTTTCTTGAGTATTAATATGAAAAACATATTTTTTGTTCAAATATTTTAGATTTACATCATATTTTTTTAACAAAGTATATAATCAAATATTTTCTTGTTATTTAAATAATATATTTCTCAAGATTGCAGGCTCGCGTTTTGATTGAAAAATGAGTTTTATTCTGTCTAATATTTTGTTTTCCACTTGTAATATAACTTCACTAGTATCTTTATACACATAGGTATTACTATTTAAAAAAAATTGGTGTAAGGTGGCAAGATGACTTATTTTTATTTATTTTATTTATTCTTATTGCACACAAACATACAGATTTTGAAAGAAAACACAAATTTATAGATAAGAGTGTACAAAGGCGGTCTTATCGCTTAAAGCGATCTCCTCCAGACAACCTTGGAGATAGTAGCCCATGAAATTACTGGGTAAGTGCAATAAAACATCCTACTATAGTTTCTACAACTAGAAATACAAGTACACACACATACATACACACATACATATACATACATAGATATACATGACTTGTTAAATATACTTACAAACTGCTCAAAATTTCACTAAATTCTCGAAATAAATGTGAAGTAACGTATTTATTATGAGATAACAAGATTATTTGTCAACAATAATTGCTAATAGCTGCAAATTTCGCTAAATTCTCGAAACAAGATGTGAAGTAACGTATTTATTACAAGATAACAAGATTATTTCTCTCATATAATTGCTAATAGCTGAAAATTTCGCTAAATTCTTAATAGCAACATGTGAAGTAACGTTTTTACTACATGATAACTGGATGATTTGTCACAAATAAATGCGAATAGGTCGACATTCCACTGGATTCCTAAAACAAAATGTGATGTAACGTTTTTATTACGTAATAACAAGATTAAGATTGTTACAAATAATTGCAAATAGATTAAAATCTTACTCGCCTTGATATAAACTACAATTCCAAATAGCTGGAGTATTTACAATTGTTATAGATCAATATTACCCTTGTTATTTTTCCTTAAATCAAGGTAAAAATATAATCGCTTTAAATCTATCCTCTTTACGTGTAATGAATTATAAATCCAACCATCTCTACAACACATATACAAGTTGATCATATTTATTACAAGATAACAAGATAATTTGTTACAAATAATTGCAAATAGATTAATATCTTACTGATCTTGATATAAACTACAATTCTAAATAGCTGGAGTATTTACGATTGTTATAGATCAATGTTATCCTTGTTATTTTACTTTAAATCAAGGTAAATATATAATAGATTCAAACTTATCCTATTTATATGTAATGAATTATAAATCCAGCCATCTCTACAACATATACATAAGTAGATTGTATTTATTACAAGATAACAAGATTATTTGTTACAAATAATTGCAAATAGAATAAAATCTTACCGATCTTGATATAAACTACAATTCTAAATAGCTGGAGTATTTACGATTGTTATAGATCAATGTTATCCTTGTTATTTTACTTTAAATCAAGGTAAATATATAATAGATTCAAACTTATCCTATTTATATGTAATGAATTATAAATCCAGCCATCTCTACAACATATACATAAGTAGATTGTATTTATTACAAGATAACAAGATTATTTGTTACAAATAATTGCAAATAGAATAAAATCTTACCGATCTTGATATAAACTACAATTCCAAATAGCTGGAGTATTTACGATTGTTATAGATCAATGTTATCCCTGTTATTTTACTTTAAATCAAGGTAAATATATAATAGATTCAAACTAATTCTATTTATATGTAATGAATCATATATCCAGCTATCTCTACATCACTCATGCATATATAAGTTGATCGTTTTTATTACAAGATAACAAGATAATTTGTTGCAAATAGAATAATATCTTACTGCTAGAGTATTTGTGATTGCTTTACATCACTGTTAAGTTTATTTTTCTGTAAAACAAGATAAATATAGTTTAATAAATCCAATCATTTCTACGTTACACACATATCCATAAAAGTTGATACGTTTTTATTAAAATAATCGTATGCAATCTTGACAAATATATTGATTAAGTGTTATATTCTGATTCTTTAGACTTGAACACATATATATCGAAATATTTTCTTAAACAGTTACTTTTTATTAAATCACTGTATAAAAATGTTGAAGTTGGACGTAATCGTTCGTGGGGTTTCATTTTAAAACACAATCGTTATTTTTATTACATGTTTAATGTAAATTGAAGACTAGTGTGTAATCATTCTTTTTCCGGATGTGCTTTAATCGTAATTTATTAACTAGTGCTAACGCTTAGACTTTTAGCAGCTGTAAAGTGTTAGAAGTGTGCCTGTTTTAGATTCTATTCCTCTTTTAGATCTAGAAAATACTTTGCTATTAATAGTGTTTAGTAATAATGGAACAAATACAGTCTTATGCGTATTATGAACGATGTTTTAAATGTAATAAATTATATATTTTGAATGGTACTGCCATATTGTTTATATGGATACTATAATTAGTTGTTTCTGAGATTGAGATCGTTATTTTCAAATTATATATAGAATAATAACGATATGACGACAATATATTAAAATATAACCTAATTATTGAATAACATATTAGCTTTCGTTAATATTTTTAGCCAGCGTTTGCCATTTAAGCTAACATAAAATTGTTACGACATCACGTTACAAATCTTTGAATTTCTCGACTCTATTTTTTATAAAATACATGTATTATACATATAAACCTTCCCCTTGAATCATTCTATGTATTGGTAAAACTGAATTAAAATCCGTTAAATGGTTTAAAAGATATAAGCGATCAAACAGCGGAAGCGAATTCATTTTATATTGTCGTGATATCGTTTCCATTCCATATATAATATTGTACCTTCAATTTTAAACCCTATTTACTTATTTAAATGATATAAGAAAGTCTTTCAACAGATTTTGTTGAATTTGTTTTAGTAGTTAATGGAAGAATTTGGATAATTTCTCTTAATTATCATATTTATTGAGGGTAGGTAACTAATTAAGAAATGGAAAGTCGCTTTACAACTAACGGTGTCGATTCTGTTGTATCTCTAAACTAAATCTATTTAATAATGGAAACAAAATATGCTATTCGGATTTGACATTTGCTTAAAAGTTTGCCCTAAGTGATAATTAAGGAGTGTCTATTTATTTCACATTTTGAGCAGCAGAAGGAATGTTTAAATGGGTAGGGCTCTTGGGGCTTAAATGTTAATGAAAGACTACCAAATCTTATGATTTTTATGTTTGCTAATAGTTAAACTATACAATGTTACCTATTGTTTATTAAATTAAGACTCTGGTGTAGCGTCAAGTTGCGCTAAACTTTGAGATAGTGAAAAAAGTCCGTCTTGTATTTACAGATTCATATCTTAAAAAAGAAAACTCATATAATGAAAAACACTAATAAACACTCACGAATAATCACTAATAAACGGAAAAATTTCGCGGTGTGATTCACCCTCGTGCCTCAGAGAGCACGTTAAGCCATCGGTCCTGCGCCTGATCACTCTCCGATCGTGAGAGTGAAGGAGTAGAGTTTACACTTGTGTATTATGCCTGCCCATCTGCAGTGGAGCAGCGTGGTGGGTCTGTGCTATAAAAGCCTCTCAGCAGTGGGACGTTAATGGGCTACTACTTACCTAAACACTCACAGTTTATAAACGCGACACACGCCCTGTTAGTAACGGTCACTTTATAATTGATTTATTTTATGTTTTTCTATAGGCTGATATTATCTACGCATATTTTGTTACGCCAGTTACCGAGAAGTGAGATAGAAAATACACGTTATGACTTAAAAAGAAAGAGATGGTTATATTTCTGATTGACCGTGTTGAGACAGAACTATCGTGTTATGTCAACTAGTAGATAAAGAGCTTTTTGATTTAGATATTGTGTTTAAAAATGAGTAAGTTTTAATTTAGAGGAAACATCAGAATTGACACCAATAAGTAAATAGGGTTTAGCGAACTCTTTACATATTTACGATATCTAGTAATTTTCTTATTAAGAAATTTCGTTTTAAAACATGCTAAATATGATCTCAAAGTATGATAAAATCAGGAACAATTATACAATTTAAGGTGAATTGTAGCCGCGAGTGCAAGAACGGCTTAACCGACATTTTATTAATTTGTTTACTAAAATACAAATTTATTTTTATTGCTGTTCAACGAATTATGCGGCATTTGATAGAATTCCTCTATTTCTATTGCAAAGGGAATGTTTATATAGCTAAGTGGTTTCCTAACTATGTCATGTTTTAGGGATGAGGTTTAAACATTTTATTGGGGATAGTGTTCAGGTCCTTTTATTTATCGCTGGGAAATGCTTTAACGCACCCCGGAAGAATAAGAATTCTTCCAACCGGGAGTGTGGGACTCGCTGAAACCAGAATACCCACTAAAACCCAGCGCATCCCTCGGATTGGATCCATCCTTGGATTAGATCACTAGAGGGTCCCATTTCGCATTCCACTCTAGTAACCTGGATGATCCCGACTATACCAGCCTACAGTTTACTGAGGGGAATAGTGGAGTGCATAACTGCGCCTATTGCCACCCAGCCTCCTTCGACGGAGAGGAAGGGTATTAGCAGCATCCTCCCTTTGCCTCTCATTAGCTTCCTTTAGCGAGATTACGGTCTCGCAAAAGAAGACAACCACCTTCCATCCAAACTCGCTGGTGAGCATCACATCAATTATGCTCTCCAAAGAGAGGTCTCCTCGGACCAGCGACAACAACATATACCGCTGGGGCGCCCACGCCGGACCGTATCTACATAGTGTTTAGGTCCTGGATTTGTGTGGTTTTATTCTAATTTGTCTGTGATTGGACTGTTTGGCTTCGGCCGTGCCTAATTACTTCTCTACCAGTAAAAACGTGTCGCCTAGCAAGTAATTTGTATACTGGTATAATGCTGTGTGGAAACCAAAAGAGGCTTCTTTACATATTATCACAGTCAAGCGCTAATATATTAGCAATAAAAATATTAAGCTGTTCTTGCTCTAGCAGCTTTTTATATATAAGATAGTAACGGCTTTAACTAGCTTAGTGTTTCCTTAAAAGACTTTAGATTGTACAAATAATATGCGACTACGAGTCAATATTGTATCAATTTTTAAACTGTAATATATTCAACTGGTCGTGAGACAAAATGTAAACTAAATCTTTAATCATTTCATTTTGTAGAAAGTAAAAATATTTTATCATTTAGAAGGCTTCAAAAGCCTCGAATCCAAAGACGTTAAAACAAGTTACTATAAACATATATTGTGATGACAGCTCTTCAAATTTCGAATGTTTATTGAACTCTTTTCAAATTATTCCTTTAATGGGAAAGACAAAGGTTTAGACCATAAAGCCACGAATGCAGATGTAATTAGTATTATAAAATAATATAATTGAATGTTTTGGTTAACAGTTGTATCCGTAACAATATTAATATTGTTAATAATACATCGTAATGTTGCTAGCATTTTAATGAGCAATTTTATCTGTTATTGGAGGATATGTTTAAAAAAATATGATAGTAATTTAAAACTCGTTATACGATCTCATAATAGCTATATAATTTTAGGTAATATACCTTTGTTTTATATACATTTTGTCTAACAATAAGTTGAATATATTATAGATATTTTTCTTCTTATTAGCGATTTACGCTATCATTAACGCTGGGATTCAATGTGACATTTTTAAGAAATCTAGTATATAACAACGATATATTAAAAAGTCCAGTGTCTTTATAATGGTTTGCAAAATTCAGTTTAAAGCATTTCTCAAAAAATTATAGCATATTTACTAAAGAGCATCAATAAATAAGATGTAAAAAATTAATTTGCTTATCAATTTGAAAATAACCTCATAAATCAATTATAAAATCAGTTGACGGTTGCGTGATCGTTTTTAATAGTTATACGTCCTTGTACATGCGTCTTCTACTTCTACGTGATACTGGCGAAGTAAATTTTGCCAGTCTGGTACAGAACGAAGTCAACATATATAACCAATTTTATTTAATATTTGCCATTTGATAAACTTGCCATGAATGAAATAACGTAATAACAATATTAAGTGCCTGCTAACTCGTGATAGAGCAGCGTGGTGGGCCTACGCTCTAAAACCCCCTTTCTCCTAAAGTAAAGAGGCCTAAACCCAGCACTGGCGCGTTAATGGGATGTTTCTTTCATCTATCTCTACTAAAAAAATAATAGACGCCATTAAAAACAATAAAAAAAATTCATAAATTAATCTAGATCTGGCTTTATTGGTAAAGTTAATTTTTTTAGATAAGATTCCAGCAATTCATTATAAGGAACCTGTTCTTTTCAAGTAGCCATTTTGAATCCAAGCTCATGACAGATTATAAAGATGATTATATGAAATCTACTTGTCATTTTATAATCTGTATTTAAGTTAATAAACAAATATTTGACAATAAATGATGTTTTCAGACAATAATCTTAAATAGGTCTATTTAAATAATTTCTTCTATATCGGAATGGATTGCGCGGTTATATTCCTAGATGGTAAATGTATTGCTGAATTGCCTAAATATACGAAAGTCTAGATCTATACGTATTTTATTTAACTATCCTATTCTTTTGTGTCATATCTTTATACCTTTATTTAACTAAATATGTATCATAAACATATGGCTGTTTTTTATTTTGTTTTATTAATTGCCTACAGGTTAATACTTAACTGTGATTTGACTTGATGATAAGTCTAAGATTCTCCTTAAGACTAGACCTGGATTTTGTAGGGCATTGATTGGAACTCTGCAACTAGGTGAGCAAGCTCTGTAAATAGGACGTTTTAGTATGTCACGTGAATACGTCTTTAAAATCGCATTCATGGGGAAGCAACCCTTAAAAACGCATGATAACAAAATCCGGGGAAACAGTTTGGTGTTGAACCTCCATCCAAAATTCAATTACACCACTGGATAGCTAAAGGATCAAACAATTTATTAAGGGGAAGGAGAAAGCCCCGTTACAAGTATTCACGTACAACAAAATGCCATGTCCAAAACACAGCCACGTCTCATTTTTTTTATAAAATAAAGGCAAATACTATGAGACATAAACGTTTTCGTTCATTTATACACACAGCTCAAATCGAAAATACATTGTTATGTATCTGTGAACTTTGTAGTTAGTCTATGATTTATATGTCTGTATCAGTATAATCTTAACGAAAATAAGCTGTATGTATAATATAAGTAACATAAAAGAATTTTGCGAGTATGTCTTATGTTAGTCAAACACAGAGTAGATTTAGTTACATTCGTTAAAGGGGAAGAATTGTTATGTATCTGTGAACTTTGTAGTTAGTCTATGATTAGATCTGCAATAGACCCTATCCCTACCCAATCGCAGCTTTGGCGCGGGGGGGGGGGGGGATAGACGCTACAATGGGTGGTAAATAAGCCATGTGAGTAAAAATATTGGAGATGTGATAATTGATTGAATTACCAGAATAATAGCAACTCTATACCCGACGTGAAAGGACCAACACATTAAGAAATTATATTGGAATAAATATTTCAAAGACGAATTCATTTGACGCATTTATATAATCAGTTAATAGGTTAAAATTAGCCACAAATTCATAATTCCTTTACTATTCCAATAAAGTTTATTAATTATTGAAATTAGAGCCATCTATTAAGGTAGCTCTAAGCTATTTCAAAACATATACCAAATACACGAATTTTCTCTCTTTCACCCGTTTAGGAATTAATTCAACTCTTTAAATATGCCTGAATTATGAAAATCCTATTAAATTCATTATATAAACCAAATAACACCCAACTAACACAGTTTTATTACGTAATTACTTAATTATGAAAATCGTTATTTCTATCAGCGTCATCTGTGAAATAGTACATGAAGTATGTTGCTTGACAATGCTATAACTACTAGGTTTTTGGTCTCGTAATAACAGATGTCTTTACTATAACATAATTATTAATTGACCGTGCAATATAAAGATGAAAAAAGAAGTAGAAAATGTTTATAGACAATAATCAATCAAAATGTTTTATGTTTTACAGTGTTGCCAACTATACGAGAACTTCTACTTAAAGGAATTTTTAAAGGCATTGCATCCTTACATTATTTAAAAATATTAAGCGGTTCAATTTACTTAATTACTTTACTAAATCCACCGTGTTATCAAAAATATATTCCCAGAAAATGGTTACAAACTGAATTGGGAAACAAAATATTGAATTAGCATCACTGATATTCGTACTTAGTCAAGTTAAATGTCAAACAACACGAAGAAATACAAATAAAATTAGATCTTATCTGTTTGTCTTTAAGTATATTTACATACAACACACATTGCATTTAAACATATAAACAATATCGTTACTTTGAAATGTACTTTAATCCAATGAATTAAGATTGAAATTTCACTGTAGTTACAGTTAAAGTCTTACTAACTTCACTTTATTTGCTTCGCTGATTGTGACTGTGTTCACGCTAATTCAAACAATTAGTTTTTACTGTGAACTGCGTGAACGCAATTTTTTCCTCTGCTCTTTTGTAAATTAAACGGTAAGTGCTTTTATCAATAAATTTCGTTATTATTTTCTTATTTATTATTATATATGAGACTGTTCACTTAATGTTTGGTTAAAAACAATTTTTTTCTAACTCCCAATAGCCGGCTAGTGATACGGTGCAACATTTATTTTATAGATAAGTAAACAAACGTTTTATTTGATGGGCGATTATTTAGAAATCTTAAACGATGTATATAAGGAGGTGAAATATAATAATTAACATAGATTTATTTTCTTCTATATAATTATTCTCCTTCTGTGTTGAATGGCTTTCAGATTGAATTAACATGACTTAAGGAAACAGGTTTTACACTTTATGTAAATACGTATAAAAAAATACATTTACAATATCAAAGAATTACACTTAATATAACAAACGACTATAATAACTAGCGGTTACTTTTCATAGGAATGTAATTACCTAATAAATTACTTTATAGCGAATCCATCATTAGTTTTGTCTACGTTTCAAACAAATTACTTAAAGGAGAAACATACGTTATTGCGAATATTTAGGACATGGAGGAAAAATTCCGTCGTATATTTCGTCATACTTTAGTTACCATAAAAAATAAGATAAAGTGCATCATCCTTAAAAGATATACTTTTGATGTCGCAGACTTATTGTTGTAAGTTGCGTAACTAAGTGTTTCTTCTTTAATTTATGGATTTTATTGGTGCCAATCGGGCCCAATTATTCCGCCAACGACGTGTTTTCTGTGCTAATATCGAAGTCATTTTCTAATGTCCTTGGAGCACTTCAATTAAAGCGCTAACATTATTTTAAAAAGTCTTACAAACGTTTATTAGTGTCTTAAAATTTTGATAACTAGCAGCTTCGTAATTAGTAGTATAAGGATAGATTAAGTTGTATCGGACTCCAGCTGAAAATCAGCGCTACATGGTCTCTAGACCGAGTAGCATAAATGCTGAGCTGGGTCCATTTTCTAGGTTATGCCACACATCGCAGGGTATTATAAAATGTACTAAAGTATATATTGTGATGTGTGGCATAATGTATAAATAAAGATATTTTCTTTCTTTCTTCGTTGTATCTTCATGTTAATGAAGTTATATTTTATTTTTGGCACGTTCGCCAGTTTTACTCGTACATTCCAACTTTGAAAGTGTTGTTTTTTTTTTTACTTCATTGAATGTCAAAAGTTTGAATTTCGTACCGCCTTTCAGAAATATAAATATATTCATGTCTGTCTGTTTTATTTGGTGGTGGTTTAACAATATATTTCAACTATTTATAGCTAATCAAATTTAAACTTAAAACCGAACAATTTCCTTCGTGGCTACTCCAATAAACTGACACTGGCGAGATAATCTGTGCCCAATTGGCATACCTGAAAGCCATTTAACAAAGAAGACATTTGACATTGACAACCAACAATTTCTCATAGCAAATATAATATTTTACAAACTTTGGCGGGAATTGGGGTGTAAAGGTCGCGTTCTTATAAATAATAATAATTTTGTTCCGATTAAGTTTCAACCACATTTCTCACTAAAGTTGAAACATTCTCCAATATTTATTAATATTGTTTTGAACCCTGGATCAATACCTATAGCTGAAGAAACACTACTGACATAACCTTTGGTGGTAAAATACGATTAACACGGTGACAAGCCGTTTTTTACGTTAACCGGTATCATGTGTATTTATACAGTATTATCAAATTGTAATCAACTCATTAAATAACAATTGTTATCTGTTATTTTATCGAACTTATTACACTAGATGGTGCCTGCGACATCGTCTGTATAAAATAAAGATCTTAAAGACGTGTGTAATCTTTAAGATCTTTATTTTTATATTACAGGCAAACCTATTTCCCTCTATTCCTAACGCAGTTGGAAATTGAAAAATCATCACTCTAAGATCAATAGGAGCAGTGCATCAAGGAAGAATGTCCCAAAATCGAGTTTTTTTTACCACTTTGATAGCTTCCTCTTTTTTTCCACTGGAAAGTGCTTTTACGCGCCCTTGCCACGAGAGCAGGGAGTGTGGGTCTCGCTAGCTTGGCCAGAATACCCACTAAAACCCACCAAAACCCTCGTTATCCTGAATTGGAGGTGTCAGAAAAGCCCTTGCCCATTCGTCCTGACACTTCATTAAAGAAATACGAAAGAGGGCTTCAAAAGACGCCTCTTGGGCTACAGCAGCACTTTCCCTTTCCCTCTCAACTCAAGAAGAAGGCAACTGGATTCCATCCTATTTCACTGCCAAGCATTTCTTGATAGCTTCCCCTGTATAAACGGTTAAAGTTTCACAAAAATCATCTATGACAGAATTGTTCCCCTTTAAAAGTTTTAAATAAAAGTCTGCCACAGCATATGTCTATCTTTAAAGGTTGGCTCACTATAGTCTTTTTTATTCAAAGCATTTTTTGTGACGCAGATGAAATAGTGTATTCATAAACAGAAGTGATTGATTCGTAAAAAAAATCGTATTCCGTTTTTTAATGATATCTAAAAAGCTTTTGGAGTAAAAATTTACGTTTTGTATTTTTCTATTGCTTTTTTATGATAAAATTATACGAGTGTAACCGGTATTGTGGCTCTTTATAGTTGTATTTCTACTATCTGTTGCGCAATCATTTCGTCCTTGGCCTTGGCTTGTAGTTGACACCTATCGCTGCGGAAGCATAATTATACTCTCCTGTGAGAAATATTAACCTTACATATTACAACCAGTCTCGCAGGCGTTATGGTGCGACTGCTAGGGGAAAATTAGGTATTTAAAAGTAGAACTTTACATCGCCTCAAATTTTTACGTCCATCTATTGCATATCGTTTTACAGCCAGGTGTAAAAGGTGAAGAGAAAGGCGCTCAACGGAGTAGCAAGACCAATATGACGCGTGAACTGTATCACTTTGCATTTTATATCATTAAGTAGTGTTAATGACTATATCATCATATTATTGCCCTTATCCGCTTTCACACAGTTCATCCACACTTCTTTTGGTCGCCCTCTCCCGGCCCTGCCGGTTACCATCATATTTAGGGCCCTCTTGCATACATCCTCCTTTCTCATGACAACTTCTCGCTCACTGGTGCTACTTCTTATTTTGTTACTCCACCCATCTATCTCAACATTCGCATCTCCGCTGCATGCAATTTCCTTTCATTCTCCCCTTTGGTGGCCCAGCACTTTGATCCATACAGGATGAAAGGTCTTACAAATCGTCTTAAAAGTTTTCCCCTTTAGTTTGAGGGGCATTCTGGCATCGCAAATTGTTTCCGAGACCTTTTTTTTTTTGGTAAGACGGGAAAAAGATCCTCAAAGGATACCGGGACGCCGCAGACGTCCCGGTTATGCCGGACTCTTACCGGCTAAAAACGACCCGCCATCCTACGCACTGTCACAATGGCGACGCTACAGGTTAGCTATAGAGTAAAACTGCGCGCGCCGCCGTGACTCCCCGTGAGGGGCCCCTACCTTGATCCTAAGGATCGAGCTACCTATGGGGCAGCGCGAAGGCGCGCCGCCCGACAACCTACGGAGCCTCGCTACGTGGGACGACGGCCTCCGCGGTCCGCCGTCCCAGAGGCTAGTGCTAAGGGGGAAGACGGCGGTCCTGGACCGCACGTCTTCTCGCCGGACGCCTACGACGGAGGGCGTGGGCGGCGGGATCCGCCTCCCGACGCCGCTCCGCGGCCTCTTTCAGCGACATCACCTCGTCGCTAAAGGAGGCCACCGCACTCCAACACTCCCTCCGCTCCACCATCGCTCTCACGACGGTGGGCAGAGACAGGTCGGTCGACCCTAATACGGCCACTAGGGCAGATCTCTAAATTGTTTCCGAGACCTGCCTCCACTTCATCCAACCGGAATTTATCCTACTAGTAACATCTTGGTCAATATCACCGTCGTTTTGTAAGATAGAGCCGAAGTAACGGATATCGGAGCAGACTCGTTAATTACTACACCTCACAAAAAACCACAATTTATGCATGTTTCTTGAACATGACACGACCTCTAGCGAATACGGGCTACGGCAAGGAGGATTGACTTGACCTATCCTGTTCAATATCTTCGTTATTGATCGAAGAGCTGAGGCGCGTCAGAGTCGGCTGTTATTTTGGCAATGTTTGTGTTAACAACTTAAGCTACTCTGGTGACATGGTACTTCAATCTGTCAACAATATGTTTGAAATAATGTCGCCAAGAGGAAGATATTCCTATAGGGGTATGCAGAGACAACGTCCTTCCACTTGCCACGATCCTTGCATATTTCCTTCGCTTCTTTCATTCTCATTAAACCTTTCATACAAGTTCATCGGTTTAGAGTACTGTTGACCTGGCCCTTATTTTAAATGTCCTGGAGTTGGTCCAGGAATGTTCGCCTACCAACTTACGCATTCACTCTTGACTCTTAAATCCTTTTTGTCAGTCTCCTTACACTCACTCTCTCTACATGCCCAAACCATCTAAGCATCACTAAGTTTTCCTCCACTCATACTACTCAACGCTCTCATTTCTACCGCATTTATTTTACTTATGTGAACAACAAGAGGAAAATTATAGTGTTTAAGGCAGGAAAAGGTCCTTATAAACGACCGGTAGTTCGGTTGGGTGATACACAGATGGTGAACTAATTTAAATTCCTAGGACACTTACGAAGATCTGAAAGATGACCTTGATATAGAGCGCGAACGAAGGGCTCTGGCTGTAAGCTATATATTTGCTAACAGCAGTAGCGATAATAGATATTGTTCAAGAGATATTGTCTAGCGGTGTATACTGTGGTGTAAATATATACGAAACATAATAAATACCCTAAGAAAGCTATATAATGATGAACATCTTACTGTTATCAGGCTACCGAGGCCTGTATCAGGCATGTTCGCTAAAGCAGGGGTTCCGGACAGTTTCAGTTTTCAGGGTCATTAGAAATACAATAGCACTCATCTAGAGTCACCTTGATGATGATGTGATAATTCCTATATACAGGCACTGGATCTGTGCTCACTTAAAATTGTAATAGAAAGTGACTATCAAATAATTAATTGTAGCTTAAATTATGTAAAAAAATGGTACGAACAATTTATACCAAAAACAAATTGAACATTTAAGGTTAACCGTGGCAGTTTTATTGATGTTTGTAAAAAAAAAAATATACTTATTAGTAATATATAAACTATATGTTCAGGAGGGGTTCCCCCATCTTTTAAAAATGTTATTACAAAACTTTCAGCGTAAAAACTATTTAAAGTTAAAAAACTATAACGTCGAAGTATCGTCATTAAGTATTAATAATTATATTGAACCTTAAGTCGATGAATTAATGTACATTTTACAATTACAAAGATATCCGTTATTGTTATAAGTTATCTGTTACTGCTATTGTTATTTCGATATTCCTGTCATTTTCAAATATACTTAATGTGATAATTCTAGGTTAAATTTCATTTAAAATAATTTATTAACCTACTCATATTGTACAGAGTACGTGTAAAATAGTAATGGCTCAATAAAATTTGTGCAAATTTATGCAAAACGCACGTGTCTATATAAAATATCGTCGAAACATTTAAATTTTGATGGCATTTATAGATTATTTATTCTATAAATTTATAGTGGAAGGTGCTAACGTAACCTTTAAAGTAGAAAAGTAGATAGATAGATGTATACTTTATAGAATACCACAAAAAATAGTGTGCTATTGGGCGGTCTCATCGCTAAATTGCGATCTCTTCTAGACAACATTGCCATTAGGGAGACAGTCATAATAAATATAAATTTTAACAAAAAAAGAACCGCCTTCAAAATAAACTTACAAATATATTAATATGTTCTACAAAGTAAGAAATAGTTCCGTATTCCTTTATAGTGTTCTTCGTATTCTTATATTATAGTCGGTGTCAGCCAAGGTAGGGGTGTTCCGCGTGTCCTCTTGGCAGCTCTCGCGTCTCCCCCACCTATAGCTATATATGTAGGTACTTAACATTTAAAAAAATACAGACGAATTGATAACCTCCTCCTTTTTTTGAAGTCGGTTAAACAGGCAAGAGAAGGTACGCGGTATTAATAAAGAAATACACATATGTTATATGGAATATCTACATACATAAAAATATTTACAGTAATACAGATACATACATGTATTCATGATTTATTTTATAAATGAAAGGTGGTGCTCGTCATAGGGTCCCATTTTTTTTAAATCCAGTTCTGATGATGGCATCAATGAGAAAACCGGATAAGTCTTAAATTTGCGTAAGCACGTGCGCGACAAATGGACGAATAACCCAAGATCACATCAACCGATTTCGATGATTCTTTTTTTATTGGAAAGGATATATTTCAAGGGTTGTTTTGTGATAGTTTGGTTAAGTTCTGATGATGGATTCCATGACAGAGTGACGGAACTGTTCAATTCTTAGGAGCAAACGAACGATACTCGGCAGAATCTTCTATAGGCTATCCATATATTTGATTTGCCTACCGTAATTGCGGTATGGTCAAGTGCTAGTCGTAGTTAAATATGAAGATCAATGGAACTCCTCAACGGCTTACAGTAAGAGTGTGATTTTTGGCAAAATCTATAACTGTCTGTAATCAAATGCCAATGACCTTACGTTTGTTGCTGCATTGCAATATTTGAAAGGTGAATCATGTGTGAAGCGGTGGTAGTAGAGTCTGGGGGGGGGGGGGAATTTTTGCGTGTTAGTATTGTGCTCGATCACCATATAAAAGACTGGTGATAGCGGGGTGGGAAAATAACCGATCTGTAACGTATAAGGTTGCGGGTTCGATCCTGGGTGTGGCGATATTAATGTAAATTTAACTTTGTAAAGTTGTTTCATTTAAACGGTGTTATCATATGAGGAACACGTTTTTAGTTGTACACATATTGAGACAAATTTGTTAGTTTACTTCAGATTCACTAAAAATAAAAAAGAATTAGAAATGTTAACATAAAAAGAACCGCCTTCAAAACAAACTTCCAAATACATTAATATGCTCTAAAAAGTAAGAAATAGTTCCGTATTCTTTTATAGTGTTCTTCGTATTGTTATATTTGGAGTCGGCGTCAGCCAAGGTAGGTGTTCCCTGCATGTCCACTTGGCAGCTCCCGCGTCTCTCCTACCTATAGCTATATATGTAGGCACCTCGGCTGACACCGACTCCAAATATAAGAATACATACATACATACATAGCATCACGCCTTATTCCCATAGGGGTAGGCAGAGACAACATCCTTCCACTTGCCACGATCCTTGCATATCTCCTTCGCTTCTTTCAATCTCATTAAATCTTTCATACAAGTTCGTCGGTTTAGAGTACTCTTGACCTGGCCGTTATTTAAAATGTCCTGGATTTGGTCCAGGAACGTTCGCCTCGGTCTTCCCCTTCCAACTTTCGCATTCACTCTTGACTCATAAATCCTTTTTGTCAGTCTCCTTTCATTCATTCTCTCTACATGCCCAAACCATCTAAGCATACCTTTCTCAATTTTAGTCACTACGTCTTCTTTTATACCACAACGTTCTCTTATCACACTATTTCTTACTCTGTCACTCAGTTTTAATCCACTCATGCTTCTCAACGCTCTCATCTCTACCGCATTTATTTTACTTTTGTGATTCTTCTGCCATACCCAACTTTCACTACCATACATAAGTGTTGGCACCAACACTCCAGCATGCACTGCCAGTCTAGCCCTTTGAGACACCATCTGGCTATTCATAAAAGCATGCAGAGCACCATTTACCATATTCCCTGCATTCACTCTCCTTTCGATATCACTTTCACATGTTCCATCTTTTGTAAATTTAGATCCCAAGTATACAAATTCTTTCACCTCTTCCACTTGTTCCCCATCTATCAAAATATTGCCATTCATCATAGATTCATCTCGTTCAAAAAGCATAACTTTCGTTTTGTTTACATTCACTTTCATTCCTTTCCCTTTCAAAGCTTCATTCATAATATTTAGCATCTCCTGAAGCTCGTTAGCGGATGACGCAAGTATTACTTGATCATCAGCGTAGAGTAAACATTTGATGAGTAATTCATTCATTCTTAACCCATACATACTTTCTTTTAAATCTGTCAAACATTTATCCATGAAAAGGTTGAACAGCCATGGTGACGCAACACATCCCTGTCGAACACCTCTTTCGACAGGAAACCACTCCGTGTACGCTCCGTTTATTCTGACACAGGCACTAGAACCCTCATAGAGAGACTTCAATGCTTGGATCAGACAACCGCTCACCCCATACGTAGATAACGTTGACCACAGCTCATTCCTCACCACTCGATCATAGGCCTTTTCTAAATCTACGAACGCGCAATAAACTTTTTGGTGTTTAGCCAAACATTTTTCAGTTATGCACCGTAAAGAAAAGACCTGATCCGTACATCCCATTCCTCTTCTAAATCCCGCTTGCACGTCCCATATTTTCCCATCAGTTTCATTAATCACCCTTTCAATTAATATCTTTGCATACAATTTGCCGACGACACTAAGAAGGCTGATACCGCGGTAATTTTTGCACTCCTGCTGTGACCCTTTTCCTTTATATAGAGGGACAATTACGGCCTTGCTCCAATCTCTTGGGACTTGACCTTTCTCCCAGCATATATTGAAAAGGCAGTACAGCTGAGCTACCACAATCCCGCGGCCAGCCTTCAGCATCTCGACTGACACTCTGTCATACCCAGCAGCCTTACCTGATTTCATACCTTTTATCGCTTTCATGATGTCATCCATACTAATCTCGCTATCACTTGTCTTACATTCATTGCTATCCGCAGAGGCCATATTTACCTCTGCTTCATTTCTTTCAAACAAACTTTCAAAATGATCCTTCCATCTCTTCAATATCCATTCTTCTCCTTTTATTAAACTTCCATCTAAACTTCTGATTTTACAAAGCTCCGAGGAAGTAGATCTCCCTCGGGCAAATTGTATTGATTTCCAGAAAAACTTTTTGTTTGACTGAAAATCATCAGAAAGTCTCCTATCATACATATCACTGTATTCTTCTTTTTTCTTTCTTACAGCTTCTTTCACGATTACTTTCACCCTTTTGTATTCCATTCTTGCCTTTTTTACGTCATCATTCGTTGCCTTTTGCATTCGTTGGTTCGCTTTTGTAGCCAACCAATCGGACCAAGCTTTCTTCTTTTCACACACAGCTGCTTGAACATTTTTGTCCATCCACAAATTCTTCTCTTTCTTACCTTTCCTCCTTTTAGACACGCCACATACATCAATAGCAGCACCAACCACTCCATCTTTAAATTTATTCCATAAACTTTCAATCTCATTTCCTTCGTCTTCACTCTTGAATCGCCCACTCAAATTTTTCAGATATTCTTCTCTAACATCCTCTTCTTGCAATCTCTCCACTTTTATTCGTTCAAGAATGCTCGAGGTTTCCTTCTTTCTATGGCGCCACCGATTAAAAAGACCACCGATTCGGGCAACGACCAGGTAGTGGTCAGTATCGATGTCGACCCCGCGGTATACTCGAGCATCTAGAACTTTCTTCTTCAGTTTTTCGTCCACAATTACAAAATCAATCATACTTCTAGCATTCCCTTCTTCCCTTGTATACACATGAATCCCCTTGTGCTCAAACATAGTGTTTGCCACAAAAAGACTATGTTCCACACATATTCCAAGCAAACTTCGTCCATTTTCATTCACCCGTTTGTCACCAAACATACCAAGAGTCCTTTCATATCCATCACGTTTCACACCTACCCATCCATTAAAATCTCCTAACATAATTATTCGCTCCTTCGGTTCATATTCATTCAACGTATCACTCACACTTTCCCAATACTCATCTAATAAGAATATGAAGAACACTATAAAAGAATACGCAAGCATTTCTTACTTTTTAGAGCATATTAATGTATTTGTAAGTTTGTTTTGAAGGCGGTTCTTTTTTTGTTAAAATTTCTATTTATTTGAAGTCGGTTAACGAAATATAAAATATAAAAATATTGGGGAGCTGAAGTCCTGTATTGCATCCATCATGAATCCTGTGGGGTGTCTTCTTTTTCGCCTGCATTCCAATACTTCAAACCATACCTTGTTTAGTAGCCATCCTTTAGGCTTTTCCACCATTGATCCCTTTTAGCTTGTGCCAATGCATCAAGCAGAACCTGTCTAAGCAAAAGGACGTTCAATCTAATTCCTTAAATAGAGCAGTGAGGCTTGGCATTCCCGCTTAACCCAGGAGTTACTTGTTCGACTTGTGCTTCCATAACATACCCAAGATCTTTCGTATTGGATTGCATAGTAACTTATATGTACACGTAACGCGGACCATTATAAAGTAAGATAAACCTAACTTGTCAAGTTTTATGCTATATCTCAAGGTAGATCAAGAAATGCAAATCATCATGAAAAACATGCTTTAAGTTTTTTTAACTATTTGTGATTTTAAAAGTACCCTCTGTTTTTAATAAGGATGAATGTCAATTCAAGATTTTTCGTGGAGCATTCTCTATCTGAGATTGACATATTCAATTTACGAAGGTCTCACTTTTTAGTAAGTGATGATGCAGTCTAAGGTGATAGAGGAACGAGGTTCTTTATATCATACTAGCGGCTCGTCCCGGCTTCGCACGGGTAGACATAAATAAGTACAGATATTTAAGTTATAAGCATGATAATTAAAACGACCATGAATTGACAAATATTATGGAAAATGTGATTCCTAATACTAAAACTAAGTAGCTCTGAAAAGAACTTTTGAAGTGAAACATAAAAATGTGTTAAAAACCTCGAAATTTTAAATGTCGCTTGCGTCCACTGCGTAAGGGAACCTAGTTCATAATGGTGCACCCCCTTCTCCCGATGCGCTGCGTGGCGGCCGCCCCCAGCATTTATTTTTATTTTAATTTCACGATATCTTTTGAATGGAATATCCGATTTCAATAATTCAAAAAGTAATCATCAGGTATTGAGACAGTCTTGAATATTAAATTATTTATTTGGATAAAAATTTATAAATGGTATGGATAACACGGTTTGATTTTGATCGGCATTTCTATCAATTTGTTAAATGTAACAAAGTAGTTATAGTGACGTAACTACAATAGTTAGACATATGGTTTTGCGAAGTTTTTTGTAGGCATCGATATATTCTATAATATTGTCGAACATTTTTTAGTCCTATCATGAATACTCTTCACAGCGTATGCTATGAAAGACATTTTAATAGGAATTCCTAAAGATTTCTATAGTTATCTAGTACTAAATATAGCCTATGTTACTCAGTGATAATGTAGTTTTCTAATGAAAAAAGAATTATTAAAATCGGTCCAGTACTTTTTGAGTTTATTCGTTATACACAAAAATACAAATCTTTCCTCTTTATAATATTAGTGTAGATTAGTACAAGGCATCGAACTGGAATACTTCTGCTGGGAGAATAAAAACTAAACTCGACCAAAGTCGTGGTATAGACAAATTAAAAAATACATTAACAACAAAATTCATTAGCATTTCTCTAGTGGTTTAAGTGTTAAAGAATACCAGATATTTCGTTAAGTATGAGTTCTTCTATTAACTATGTTATGAGAGCATCAAATAGATGGCGTCGTATTTTATGGTCCACGTTTATGTATAGGCACTTGGGCCAGCGATACACTTGTATAAATTACCAACTTTTTTTAATTTTAGATGTCAAAAATACTATATACAGGAGTCATAGTTGCAATAGCTTTCGGAGCAGTATGGTTCACCATCCAGTCCCAAGTACCTGGCAAGCCCACACAACTGGACCTCAACGAGTGGTGGGGACCCAAAGAGTTGAAGGGCAAGACAGACAGTGGCATCAGACCTTACGAAATTAGATTCAATGAAGAGGTTTGTAAATAACCTCGGGAAATAAAGATTGTACACGAAAAAAGTCGGAAATCGCCGATTAATTTCTTAAACTAATTTCAGATGATCCACGACCTGAAAGAAAGACTGAAAAATCACCGCGATGTCGTACCGCCCCTTGATGACGTGGGTTTCCAATATGGGTTCAATTCTAAAGAACTTGATTCCTGGGTGAAATACTGGGTTGAGAAGTATAACTTTAGGGAGAGAGAAGCCTTTTTCAACAAGTACCTTCACTATAAAACCAATATACAGGGTCTTAATATACACTTCATCAGAGTTAAGCCTCAGGTGAGTTCATAACACTCTGTAAGATATTTAGTCCCTAAATGTATGAACTTACCAATTTTATGTTATTCTTGTACTCATATTTGAAGGGTAGAATAAATCTCCATGTCAGAAACTAGTGTAATAAAATTACATAGAGATATGTCTGCAAAATTAATCTTTCAGGCCCTAATTATCAAAAAACACGCGTTTTCCGAACGGGGGTACCAAAAGACCCCAGTTCATGTGACACTAAAATGTCTGAAAAACGTTTGTCGAGGTTACTAATAGAAGAATGTTTGTTCGTAGTAGCTTAACTTCAATATTTTGTCATCTTTCAGGTTCCCGCGGGTGTGAGCACGGTGCCCCTGCTCCTTTTGCACGGCTGGCCAGGCTCTGTTAGAGAGTTCTACGAAGCCATCCCCCTGCTCACCAAGCAGAGGGAGGGATATGACTTTGCCTTTGAGGTCATCGTGCCCAGTTTACCAGGATATGGATTTTCGGATGTAAGTTAACCTGTACAACACAAAATAAACGAGAACTGTATTTCAGTTAAAAAAGGACTTATTTCGCAAAGACTACCGATACATTTGTATGTGTACTCTCAAAGAACGTCCATATATTTATTATATATACTGACATTTTAAAGAGCGCTCACACACTTGTATAAAGACATCCTCCGAAAGTGTAAGACATAACCCCAAAGAGTGCCCATACCCTTGTATAAAGACTTATACCCTGAAGAGTGCCTAAACGCTTTTACAAAAATATACCCCAAAGAGTGCTCATACCCTTGTATAAAGACTTATACCCTGAAGAGTGCCTAAACGCTTTTACAAAAATATACCCCAAAGAGTGCCCATACCCTTGCATAAAGACGTATACTCTGAAGAGTGCCCATACACTTTTACAAAAATATACCCCAAAGAGTGCCCATACCCTTGTATAAAGACTTATGCTCTGAAGAGTGCCCATACACTTTTACAAAAATATATACCCCAAAGAGTGCCCACACCCTTGTATAAAGACTTATACCCTGAAGAGTGCCTAAACGCTTTTACAAAAATATACCCCAAAGAGTGCCCATACCCTTGCATAAAGACGTATACTCTGAAGAGTGCCCATACACTTTTACAAAAATATACCCCAAAGAGTGCCCATACCCTTGTATAAAGACTTATGCTCTGAAGAGTGCCCATACACTTTTACAAAAATATATACCCCAAAGAGTGCCCACACCCTTGTATAAAGACTTTTACTCTGAAGAGTGCCGAAACACTTTTACTAAACTATACCCCAAAGAGTGCCCATACACTTTTACAAAAATATACCCCAAAGAGTGCCCATACCCTTGTATAAAGACTTATACTCTGAAGAGTGCCCATACACTTTTACAAAAATATATACCCCAAAGAGTGCCCACACCCTTGTATAAAGACTTTTACTCTGAAGAGTGCCGAAACACTTTTACTAAACTATACCTCAAAGAGTGCCCATACACTTTTACAAAAATATACCCCAAAGAGTGCCCATACCCTTGTTAAAGACTTACACCCTGAAGAGTGCCTAAACGCTTTTACAAGAATATACCCCAAAGAGTGCCCATACACTTTTACAAAAATATACCCCAAAGAGTGCCCATACCCTTTGCTTAAAGACGTATACTCTGAAAAGTGCCCATACACTTCTACAAAAATTTACCCTAGAGTGCCCATACCCTTATATAAAGAATTATACTCTGAAGAGTGCCTAAGCACTTTTACAAAGAGATACATACTAAAAGAACTAAATACTGTCTGTTCATTTGTACAAAGACTAGTAATTTTAATGGATATTAGTTTGAGTGTAAGTCTTAGCATAAGTGTTTAGACGCTTATACAAAGAGTGTCTTTACACTTCAATATGGGTTCCTGTAGCCAAAAGATTGATAAACCCTGCTATAGGCGAATAGTCTATGTATGCTTTTATAAAACTAATGTTAATTATAAAATCCAGACTGATTTTTCCTTTGTTCAACAACAAAACAATGACACTTCTATAAAAGAAATAAAAACTAGTCTTGAACATAATTAAATGGTTGTGTAACACATTATTAAGTTACCGACAGCTTTTTGATTTACCTATAGTGTAATTTGAATTGCAATATCAAAAAAATACATTTTTAAATTAACTTCTACAAAACATTATTTATTATTTTGTCATATACTTGTATTATCTATGAATATAGTTCGCTTTAACAATTTCACAGGCAGCAGTTCGTTCGGGATTAGGACCAGCTCAAATGGGAGTGATCTTCAAAAACTTAATGAATAGGCTCGGCCACAAGAAGTACTACATCCAGGGTGGTGATTGGGGTTCTGCTATAGGGAGTGCGATGGCCACGATGTTCCAAAACGAGGTGTTGGGCTACCATTCCAACTTGATGGTGGTTCAAGTATGTATCTAAAAAATCAAAACATTCATACACCATCATTACATAACTGTGATATCTAGCAATTTGTTTCAGAATGGTTTGAATATGATGAAAACTATAATAGGATCTTTTATCCCCTCTCTGGTGGTGGCGTCAGACTTAGCTGACAGGATGTACCCCCTCTCCAAATACTTCGCTTTTGTAATGGAGGAGTTTGGCTATTTTCATTTGCAAGCAACGAAGCCAGACACCGTAGGTAAGACTAACATCATTTTGCGTAAAAATAATTACTTTAATATCATCTAGTAATGTTATATTAGCTATAATACAGATTTAGATGACGCCATTTTGAAGACAATGCATCCAAAGGCCTTTGCACAACGATTTAGGGCCCAAAATATACAAAAATATTGGCTCCTTGGCCACACAAAAACTTATCCCTTTGCACTCCTATGTCGAACTGGTTTCCATATTATAATAAAGCATTTTTCAAAGTAATTAATATTGTTAAATATGTCGGAGAATAAGAGAGAAGGAAAGCACAAAGCATAGGGGCGTAGGGTTCTCCACTGACATCGTCATTAATGGCATCCATGATACCATACTGTGGGTAATGTTGGTGCAATAAAACACTTTATTAATTAACTCAGATAATAATGTTAATCACTTAATGTTCCCGATATTAATTTACACAAACTCATTAGCAATAATAGCTAGGGAAGCGACAGTTCCAACAGTCGACCGCTCCGGCGGAGCGCTACCCGAGCTCTACCGAGAGACTCCCGCCAGACTGCCAGTATTGACTCTGTCCCATGCCGATAGACAGATAGCGCCAGCGTGCCACAGACACCTGCCCTCCGACAAATATATTTTTATTCTTTTCAATACCAAATTTACCTTATTTTAAATACACTGATTTCGCAAATTTGTATTGTTCTGAATTCTTGGCCTTTTAATGAGGAAAATTATATCAAAGAGTGCAAAGGTTTAAAGGCTGAAACACAAAAAAGTTTTGACTTATTAGATATATAAAACTACATAAAGAGATTACGTTATTTGACAAAAATTTAGAGCCATACTACTACACAAAAAATTGCTTCTTTGGACACACAACAATGTTTGACAAAATTATTTGTCCTTGGACACATGAAAGTATTGGGTATTTGGGCACACATAAATTGGTAAAAACTTTGAATATTGTGGCATATAAAAATTCAGGGCCAATTGATAAAAATAAAATAAAAAAACAGGCCCTTGGGAACACTATATTTTAAGATCAAAAATGAAAAAAAAATGGATCTTAGGGCACACATAAATGGCTGGTATTCTGTATATCATGGCACTTCTCTGGTCGAGCCAATACATTAAAGAACTGAAGTCACTGACTGACTAGTTGATAACACCGTAGTCTGTTAACGTTACAGGTGTGAGTCTCACAGATTCTCCAGCTGGTCTTCTCGCCTATATTCTGGAGAAGTTCTCCAGTTGGACACGGTTTGAACACCGTGACCTGGAGGATGGCGGTCTCTCCCACCGTTTCACCAAGGACCAGCTCATTGACAACCTCATGATTTACTGGAGCACCAACTCCATCACCACCTCCATGAGATTGTACGCTGAGAATATGAGCAATAAAAATAGAGCATTAGGAATAGATGGGTGAGACTAATTTTACATTTCTATCTAAACTTGAACTTAGTTTCTTTAGTGTAGGATTTAAGGTCATCGTCAGAATCCAGATTGTTTCAGGGATTTGTGAAGATTAGGAAACATAGATAGACAGAATGACATTTTTTTATACGGTATAAAAAATTGCAATTTCAATCAGAATCTTTAGTAAAACTTAATGTTAATGTTGGTTTAATGACGACTGTGATTGGTGGAGTTATATTTCGAGCGGGGAGTTTTACAAGCGGGTATAATTGATGGTACATGATAGCGACGGACATTCTATTTGTTGCACGGGAAGATTAAAGTCTTAGATATAATTGTGAAGAATCAAAGAATACTCATCTTACCAAATTGATTAAGCACTTTACTTGGACAAAATATTGCTATTTTTATGTATTTTAAAACTTTATCATTAATTTTACTAATATTCAATGGCAAAATACTTAATAAAAAAGGATTTTTATTAATAATTAATTAAAATGAACCACGCAATTATAATGCGCCACAATTGGCCGCCATCTTTGTGACGTCATAACGTTATGTATTTAATATGATGTTTCCAACAAAATCGAAAGATTTAGATATTGCAATCACAAAAACATTAACATTGTGACGTCACACGCACTCGGGTTTGTTCGAGTACTGTCGGCGTGCTTTCGATACTTGGTGATACTTGGAAAAAGCTGTCTATTTCTCTAAGTGTATAAGGCTTTTATCCAGCTGTGGGGCTTTCCCGTCCGTTTACTTAAAAAGGGTAACGACAAGTAGCCCGTTACCTTCCCACTGCTGGACATATACCTCCTCACTTAGATCTAAACCAGAATCCACAGATCTCAAAAGTAGGCCATCATGGCTAATGGCATGATGTTATTATAGGTATCCCACTTCAGTTCCCGCGTGGGCCCTTCAAGCCAAGAACGAGCTGTTCTACCAACCCCCCGCCATGCTCAGGGCCAAGTACTCCAACCTCCTGGGCAACACGGTGTTGGACAACGGCGGACACTTCCTTGCCTTCGAACTACCCTCAGTTTTCAGCGAAGACGTCTTCAAAGCGGTGAAGGCTTTCAAGGCCTTCCACAAAACCAAAACTGAATTGTGATTTTCCTTATAAAATAAATGTTTTTTATTTTATTTAAAAATTCCTACTCTATAGTGCTGAGATTAATTGAAAATATTAAAATATTTCTAAATAATTTATGTATTCATCATCTACTATATTCTTATATAACAAAAACGAAAGCCCATACAATATAAGTAAGAACTATCAGACACTAATTCACTGATAATGGTTTTTCTAATACATCCGACTGACTTTGAATTCAATCATGATTACTTAAAACTATACCCCGAATGACTTGAAATATAATCATGATTCTTTAAAACTAGAATCGATTGACTTGAAATGTAATCATGATTCCTTAAGACTAGAACCGATTGACATGAAATTTAATCATGAATCCTTAAACTAAAACCGATTGGCATGAAATTTAATCATGATTCCTTAAGACTAGAACAGATTGACATGAAATTTAATCATGATTCCTTAAACTAAAACCGATTGGCATGAAATTTAATCATGGTTTCTTAATTGATTTTATTCGGTTGATTTGAAATGTAATCATGCTTCCGCAAAACTACATTAGATTGACATGAAGTTTAAGGATGGGTCTTAAACAATATACCCCAGATTGACCAGAAATTTTATCAAGATTCCTTAAAAGTATACAAGTGATCAACTTCAAATTTCGTAGTGATTCTTTGACTTCAAGTTTAGTCATGTTTCTTTAAAAGTATACAAGTGATCGTCTTCAAATTTCATAGTGATTCTTGGACTTCAAATTTAATCGTGATTCTTGAACTTCAAATTTAATCGTGGTTCCTTAAAAGTATACAACTGATCGACTTAAAATTTCATAATGAATCTTTGACTTGAAATTTAATCATGATTCCTTAATTAAATTTATTCGGTTGATTTGAAATATAATCATGATTCCGCAAAACTAGATTCGATTGACATGAAATTTAAGTCAAACAATTTACCATTTATTAACTAGAAATTTAATCGAGATTCCTTAAAAGTATACAAGTGATCGACTTGAAATTTCAGAATGATTCTTTGACTTGAAATTTAATCATGATTCCTTAAACTAAAACCGATTGACATGAAATTTAGTCATGGTTCCTTAATTGAATTTATTCGTTTGATTTGAAATATAATCATGATTACGTAAAACTAGATTCGATTGATATGAAATTTAAGCATGGGTCTTAAACAATATACCTCTGATTGACTAGAAATTTAATTGAGATTCCTTAAAAGTATACAAGTGACCGACTTCAAATGTAATAGTGATTCTTTGACTTGAAATTTAATCATGGTTCTTTAAAAGTATTCAAGTGATCGACTTGAAATTTCAGAATGATTCTTTGACTTGAAATTTAATCATGATTCCTTAAACTAAAACCGACTGATATGAAATTTAGTCATGGTTCCTTAATTGAATTTATTCGGTTGATTTGAAATATAATCATGATTACGTAAAACTAGATTCGATTAATATGAAATTTAAGCATGGGTCTTCAACAATATACCCCTGATTGACTAGACATTTAATCCAGATTCCTTAAAAGTATACAAGTGATCGACTTTAAATTTCATAGTGATTCTTTGACTTGAAATTTAACCAAGGTTCCTTAAGAGTATACAAGTGATTGACTAGAAATTTCATAATGATTCTTTGATTTGAAATTTAGTCATGATTCCTTAAACTAAAACCGACTGATATGAAATTTAGTCATGGTTCCTTAATTGAATTTATTCGGTTGATTTGAAATATAATCATGCTTACGTAAAACTAGATTCGATTGATATGAAATTTAAGCATGGGTCTTAAACAATATACCCCTGATTGACTAGCAATGTAATCCAAATTCCTTAAAAGTATACTATTGAACGACTGAAATTTAACAAAGGTACCTTAAGAGTATACAAGTGATCGACTTGAAATTTCATAATGATACCTGGATTCTATACAACCGATTGAATTGAAACTTAATCATGATATCTAAATAACTGTGAGCCCCTTCGTAAGCTCACTCTTGCGAAGACTTGCCGGTTCAGGATAAATGAAAATGCCACCAGATTCTTCACTCCAACGCTCCGCCGCCTACTTGTCACCAATTTACTAACTGTTGTTTGCAGGAAACCCGGAAACAGGAACAGGAATATGGTTCGCCGAAAGTGGCTATCTAATGTATGTTTTTTACGACTGACAAACGTGCACTATTGTGACAAGCAAGCGACGGGGGTTATCGATTTATTGGATAAAATCTGATTCCTATGATTGGCGTTTTATTTATTACCAATCACAGGGACTACATTAATTACAAAAATAATTCTATTTTTAGAGATGACAAATATGTGTATACGCTATAGCTACAAACATTATATACATACTTATAAATATCGGAATCTAAGTTACAGCAAAATATATTATACAACGAACGATGTTTAACAATATCATTTACAATTTTAGTTGAATTAAAGGGAAAATTAGATTTACAAATTAAAAGGGAAAAAAGTCGCGAACAATAACACTTTTCTTCAATAACTAAGAATCAAATTATCTAATATTACATTTTAGTCGTAAAACTTCATATTATATTTTTTATTGCATTTCATTACGATATAATATGATCATTAAATTTCAGTTTCGTATCCAGCGACCTCCAAATAACAAATATAGCTTTAGTATATACATTTTTTGCTCATTTATTTGCTGTATCAAATATTATGAGTTAATTTAAAAAAATATCACGATCTAATGTCGGAATTAAATACATTCATATATATAAAGTATCACCGTAGCTTATGTATATCAATGAATGTTTATTGATTATTCAAGCAAAAACGGCTGAACAAATTCGGCAGAAATTTGACACTTATATAGTTTATGACTTGGATTGTCATATTCATCATAAAGTGCCATATATCGGAGATCAGCTATCACTTATATTCGCAGTTTGAACTTTCGATACAAGGATTTGGTGCTTAGATTAAACCACGTCAGAAGAATTTTAAGCCATGAGGACCGCCTTCTCCCTTGTATCTTCCACCTTATATCTTCCCCCTTGTGTCTTCCACCTACTATCTTCCGCCCCCTTTTATCTTCTCCCTTGTATCTTCCCCTTGTGTCTTTCCACTTACTATCTTCTGCTTTGTATCTTCTCCCTTGTGTCTTCCAACTTCTATCTTTTCCCCCTTTTATCTTCCACCTTGTAAGTTCTCCCTTGTATCTTCTCTCTTGGATCTTCCATCTACTATCTTCTGCCTTGTATCTTGCCCTTTTATCTTCTCCTTTGTATTTTCCCCCTTCTATGTTCCCCATTGTTTCTTCCCCCTTGTGTCGTCCACCTTCTATCTTCTCCCTTGTATCTTCCCCTTTATATTTTCTCCCTTGTATCTTCCCGCTTGTGTCTTCTTTCTATCTTCTTCCTTGTATCTTGCCCCTTGTATCTTCCACCTTATATCTTCTCCCTTGTGTCTTCCACTTACTATTTTCTGCCTTGTATCTTCCCCTTTTATCTTCCACCTTGTATCTTCTCCTTTATATATTTCCCTTTGTGCTTTCGACCTTCTATCTTCTCCCTTGTATTTTCCACCTTGTATCTTCTTCCTTGTGTCGTCTCCCTTTAATCTTCCACCTTTTAACTTCTCCTTTGTAGCTGACTAATTGACATATAAGATAGTTTTTATTTCTATAAATAACCAGGATTGACACATATAATCAGGAGTTAACAGATTCTATTCCTGATTTGACAAATTTAGGATTGCATTTTCCAATTTGTCTGTGTCTGAACTGACTGGAAAAGAATTTGCCTCTTACCATGTTACCCCGATTTAATTTTAAACTGTATCATCACTTACCTTCAGATGAGATCACAATGAAGAATTAATGGTGGCACTGTAGAAAACATAGATGGCATAAGTAACTTTTTCCATAACTACAATTGTAAAGTCGAGGTTAAAAGTGAGTGAGTATTTAATATAGGAGCAAAAAATATAACTTGATTATTTAAATCAAAATAAACTCCACAGATCATGAGACACACTATTCATTTGAATCTATTTAAATGCGGTATAAGATTTCATTAGTGTGGGTTTAAACGATTTGGTCTATTTGAAAAATATCGTAGCATTTCTTTGCTCAAACTAAAACCCAGGTATGTATTAGAATAAGTTAGGATAGCACTCAGTTTTTTTTTAAATATACCTAATTGTTGTTTTAAATTCATAATTGTGCTTTTGGCGATTGGAAGCATTTCCAGGAAACATGTTTATTCCAGGAATAGTTCTGTCTTGATGTAATAAGCTGCTCCTCATTTTTTCCTCATTGCTATATGCACATTTATTATGTGGTTTTTGAATAAAACCCCTATAACACACGTTCGAGTAAAGTCTTTCCGTCTAAGGCAGGGGTCGGCAAACTTTTCTTATTAAATGTTATAGATATTGCGAGACATATTTCGTTTAATTCATTAGTGAATATAAAATTATTGGCAATAATTTATACTCATATATATATCGGAGAATAATAGAGAAGAAAGGACGAAGCATAGGGGCGTAGGGTTCTCCGCCGACATCATCATTAGTGGCATCCATAATTCCATCTCCATATTGTGGGCTTTGGTAGGTAATGTTGGTGCAATCAAACACTTTATTAATTAAATCAGATTATAATGTCCAATCACTTAATGTTCCCGATATAAATTTACACAAACTCATTAACAATAATAGCTAGGAATGCGACAGTTTCAATAGTCGACCGCTCTGGCGGATCGTCACCCGAGAACTACCGAGAGACGCGCCGGACTGTCACTATTGATTGCTCCACGCCGATAGACAGAAAGCGCCAGCGTTCCAGACTATCACCCTCTGACAAATATATAGTAAATGTTATTTCTTTTTCGCATTGTTCACCTCGTTTTGATGAAGTTCTCACTTCTGACATATGCCAGTGCTTAAGACTACATGGTTTTTTCTTTTTATTAATGCAAAAATAATATCTAGATGTCAAATAGACCATACTTAGGAGGCATTGCTGCAGTAGCTCTAGCAGCGGTATGGTTCACCATCCATTCTCAAGTTCCTGGCACACCCCCCCAACTGGACCTTAACGAGTGGTGGGGACCCAAAGAGTTGAAGGGCAAGACATCCAGTGGCATCAGACCTTACGAAATTAGATTTAATGACAAGGTAAGTATAACAATATATTATCTTTACACATATATGCCTTACATATACACACATATTATATGTACTGAATAGATCTTGAAAAATTTTATGTTTAATCAAATTAATTCTATATTATATGTTTCCACGGGATCGGGAAGTACCCTGGTAACTCCTAGCATTCATATCGTAATGAAGATACTAACGGGTGTCCCCATATTCTCAAGAAATCACCTGGGTTTTGGTTGAAATAGATTGCCAGTGTCAACAACTAATTGACATGATGTGATAGTTCTGTCTCAATTCGGGCAATCAGAAATATACGAATCTCAATTTTCAAGCCATAACGTGTATTATTTCACTTCTCGGTAACTGCCGTAACAACATACGCGTAAAGTTAACACAAGACAATACAAAAAACAAAGAATGAATTTGTTACTAAGTGACCGTTACTAACCGTATTTTATAAACTATGAGTGTTTATTAGTGGTTATTTGTGCTTCTAATTATATAAGTGATGTGAATAACAATGATAACCCTTGAGGTAGGTTAACTATTAGCAAACATAAAAATCATAACATTTGGTAGACTGTGGTGGACATTTAAGTCCCAATAGCCATTTTAGCGTCAGACGACCCGCGGGGCAATAGATGTAAAACCGCGGGGTGGGGCAAGTGACGGCTATTTCCGTTAAAAAGCGCGGGCAAATTACGGGGGCCAACAAAATGCGACCCGATAGTCTAAGGGATAAGGAATTCCTTGTTACGTTATGTACAGGATACATGGATTTCTATGCCTTAAGGGTAGCAACCGTGCACCATATATTTATCCCGTAAAGATAAATAAAAAAGATCTGGTTAAGAACATAAAGCATCACAGCTTGGTTTTTAATAAAATTCAAAATTAAAGAAATTTATTTCAGTTGATTCAACGACTCAAAAAACGTCTGAAAAACCACCAGGATGTTGCACCACCCCTTGAAGACGTGGGTTTCCAATATGGGTTCAACTCCAAACAATTGGATTCCTGGGTGAAACACTGGGTTGAGAAATACAACTTTACTGAGAGAGAAGCCTTCTTCAACCAGTTCCCTAACTATAAAACCAATATACAAGGTCTAAATTTGCATTTCATCAGAGTTAAGCCTCAGGTGAGTTCCGATTACAGACTTTTTCAATTGATATTAAATTTGAAATGTAATCAAAAACTCTTTATTCCAGTAGCATTTTACAGTACTTTTGTATCGTCAAATAGAGTCACTTTATGATAATATTTCAAATATGGGACTGATGATGATGTTAAAGAATGATTTGAAGATTTATGATTAAGAGGTTCCTTCTTCTAAGAAAAACCTATAAAACTTCTTTTGGATATCCCTTTTTATCATTATAAGATCTTTGAGGAGGTATATCTTGTGCAAGAACCAAGTTTAGAACTTCTTCAGCTGCTTCAGGTGTGGAAAAACCAAATTTTCATTGAATATCAGTGTGAAGTACCAACACCACAACTGCACTTGGTTACGTGAAGTATGGAAATCATTTAGCAAGAAGAAGTTAACAAGGCTGCTAGTTTGAAGATCTCGTCGATGAGCAGATTTGGTTTTATGCAGAGTCGCAAGAGCGATTGGCAGATGATCTTTTCTTTCTGTGACAACATAATTGTCAATAGGACATCAGAGAACTTTATCAGAGTCCACGGTTTTCCGAAAGATGAGACCGGTGGACAGAAGACGTTCTTTTGTGCATCTTCTGCCCCACTAAATGGTTTTAACTGGTGATGTACAGAGTCCTAGAGAAGATCGCTAGTTTAATCACAGATCACTGGGTTTAATGGGTATTCTGTAGCCGTGGTTAAAGGTTAAACCTATGAGTAAGTGCACTTCCCAACATTAAATGAGGTCCTGAGTTACATTCTCAGGAGGACATATATAGGTGATTGCTTTTCCTTGGTTGTCAGAGTCTGAATTTATGAGAGGCTTCAACCGTGGCTACCACACTTCCAGCAAAGAGTGTCTTTGGGGTGCTGTGTAGAAACCAAAAGAAATAAATTACCTTTTAAACGGGTTAGGTTTCAGTCAACGGTAACGAGTGTACTTATTTAGACTTTGTTAGGCTTTCTAGAAGTTTGCTTCTTGCAGTTGGTTATTGTTTAGTTGCAGTTAAAATGTCTATTGTTTCCTGCCTGCTTTAATCAGGTGCCTGCGGGTGTGAGTACTGTGCCTCTACTTCTCCTGCACGGCTGGCCAGGTTCTGTGAGGGAGTTCTATGAGGCCATCCCTCTGCTCACGAAGCAAAGGCAGGGGTATGACTTCGCCTTTGAGGTCATCGTGCCCAGTTTACCAGGATATGGATTCTCAGACGTAAGTTTTCAGAAAGATCTGCAAATAGTAAAAGAAAGAAGACTGCTAGGTAGGCTCTACTCTAGATTATGTCATTTAAATACCTACAGTAGAATTATATATACGTCGGAGAATAAAAGACGAAGAAGTATAAAGCATAGGCATATTCCCCGCCGACATCGTCATTAGTGGGTTCCATAATTCAATCTCCATAATGTGGGCTTTGGTGGGTAATGTTGGTGTAATCAAACACTTTGTTAATTAATTGTTCCCGATATTAATTTACACAAACACATTGACAATAATAGCTAGGAACGCGACAGTTTAAAAGGTCGACCGCTCTGGCGGACCGTCACTCGAGAACTATCGAGCACGCACTTCGGCTTGTGGCACATTGACTCTGTCCAGCGCCGATAGATAGATGGCGCCGGCAATCCGCAAAATATCTATCTATTTTGTCTATTCCTGGTATTTAAGAAGATCTTTTATATCAGGCAGCTGTTCGACCTGGAATGGGTCCTGCAGAAATTGGGGTGATCTTTAAAAATCTGATGAACAGACTCGGACATGAGAAGTATTATATCCAGGGCGGTGATTTCGGTGCTGCTATAGGGAGTATGATGTCCACGATGTTCCAAGATGAAGTGTTGGGTTACCACTCCAATTTGCTGATTGTATATGTATGTATTTGGAACTTATGTTTTCTACTGTAATCTCACTTGATTAAACAGTCTTGTGGTCGTGTGGTCTTGGTAGGACCATATCTCATGTTCCTGTTGGATTTCAAAAACTTTAATGAAATCTATACCAAGTTTTGGAACGGTTCTTTTAATAACAATCCTTTTTTTATTCTTAGAAAACTATTTTGAGAAAATTAGGTAAATTAATAGTGTTGTCTGTGCATTTTAAAGGTCATTGTCCCCTAAAAGCCTTTCAGAGCTTCAATTCGAATGGTTCGTTAGAAGGTTAGGTAGTTTTATGTCATTTTTATTTCCAATTCGTTAATTGAGATTTCAATAAATTATTTGTATTAATTTTCCAGACTTTTAATATTTTAATGACCATTAAATTCCTAACATATCTTCCTTTTCCCCTCCCTCTAAGTCTCGGAAGTCTAAAGTTTTACATTTAAATAAATATAAACAAGACTTAAAAATTAGTTTGCCGAAGAAGTGTCACTTCTGACATGTCTACTATGTAAGTACGCATTTTATTTCTATTTCAGAACGGGTTGAATATGATGAAAACTATAATTGGATCGTTTGTCCCCTCCTTGGTAGTGGAAGGTCACTTAACTGATAGGATGTACCCCCTCTCCAAGCATTTCTCTTTATATTTAGAGGAATTTGGTTATCTGCATTTACAAGCAACGAAACCTGATACAATGGGTAAGAGTCATCAACTGATCATCTATATGTCGGAGTCAAATAGTTTGCGAAACGCTAGCGCCATCTATCGGCGTTGGACATAGTCAATTGTCAGGCGCCGGCATGTGTGCTCTAGCTCTTGAGTGACAGCCCGCCGCAGAGGTCGCCTGTTGAAACTGTCGCGTTCCTGACTATTATTGTTAGTGTGTTTGTGTAAATTGGTATCGGGAACATTAACTGGTTGGACATTATAATCTGAGTTAATTAATAATATGTTTGTGGAAGGAATTATGGAACCCACTAATATCGGTGGGCAAATACTATGCTGCTTCTTTTCTTTCTCTTATTCTCCGACATGTCGGGAAAGGAAGCATAAAAAATAGCGTTCTCCGTCGACATCGTCATTAATGGCATCCATAATTTCCATTTCCATACTGTGGGCATTGATGGGTAATGTTGGTGCAATCAAACATATTATTGATTAACTCAGATTATAATGTTCAATCATTTCATGTTTCCGATATCAATTGACACGAATTCAATAATAATAGTAGCTAGGAACGCGACAGTTTCAAAAGTCGACCGCACCGGAGGGCTGTCACCCAAGAACCGCCAAGAGATGCGCGCCGGACTGCCACTTATTGACTCTGCCCCACGCCGATAGCCAGATGGCGCCAGCATTCCCCAGACTATTGCACTCCGACATATAAATATTTTACGCCTTTGTAAATTTACCACACCGCTGTGCCTCCGCTTCTTAAAACGCTGATATCTCTAAAGATATCCATTTTCATGAAATGCTGTTAAAGACAGTTTTGATCTAAATGAAATATACTATGTGTGTTATATATTTAATTGAATAAGAAGTAATACTGTATTGTATTAAATAGCTTGGTAAATAACACATATTTTTGCAATATGTAAATGATAAAAACGGTTACTGTGGGTTATCCTTTACAGATAAATATATATTATTCGTGACTTTTTTATAGACTTTTTTATGTTCTACAATTTCATTTAACATTAACTTGATCTATCTCGTAAGGTTTAGCCAGAGTTTGCCATTTAATACCCAAAAATATCTCTGTTACGACATCACTTTATAAATCTGTGAATTTTCTGATTTTCTGTACTAGTAAATGTATGTTTTATACATATACCCCTTCTTCTTGAATCACTCTATCTATTACTGAAAACCGCATTATAATCCGTTGAGTGGTTTAAAAGATATAAACGAACAGACAGCGGAAGGTATAGATATAAGAAATAACATAAGATACTCGTATAACGTATATGTGTAAACTTTCAATAAACTAAACGAGTATCATTTTTGAAGTGAAACTTCTTAAGCCGCTTGAGGGTAGGGTCACGAAGATGTGCAGCTAAGTTTAATATATACAAATAACACGTTACATCAAGTCTTAAAAACTTTGTTTTTATCAACATCATTACATTTTATAGGCGTGAGTCTCTCAGATTCACCAGTTGGTCTTCTTGCTTATATCCTGGAGAAGTTCTCCAGTTGGACACGGTTGGACCACCGTTCCTTGATAGATGGTGGTCTCTGCCACCGTTTCACCAAAGACCAGCTCATAGACAACCTCATGGTGTACTGGAGCACCAACTCCATCACCACCTCCATGAGATTGTACGATGAGAGTGTAAGCAAGAAGAATCGAGAATCGACATTGGATAGGTGAGACCATTTTAAACTCCAAATGTATATAATTTTTCTATTTAAAATATTTCTTTATATGTACGAGAAAAAAGTAACTTTTGCTATCAACAAAGGGTTTTTTGTGTCATTTTTTCATTATTTTTTTTAAATACTTAGCTTGCCTCTACATAAAATATATACAAGCCTTTATTGCTGTTTTTTTAATGATAAACTTAAGCTATATTCTCGGCAATGGCTCTTCCTTCGTCACAGCTTGTCCTTCGACAAAGGCCTCTTCTAATGCCTTCCATCTGTACCTATACTTTGCTATACATAACCATTTTGGTCCTGCTACTTTCTTCAGGTCATCTTCCCATCGCTTTACTTCCATTGTTTTACCTGGGGTACCATTCAGTTATTATTTTCGTCCATATTTCTTTCTTTCCTCTCATCATGTGTCCCGTCCATTATAATTTTCTGCAAACTGATTGTACTATTCTGAATTTTGAACTGAGAATTAAGAATGAATAAAGCTTTGAAAAGGAAAGGAATGAAAATGCGAAAGTTGTGCTTTTTGAAAGAGATGAATCTATGATGAATAGCAATATTTTGATAGACGGAGAACAAGTGGAAGAGGTGAAAGAATTTGTGTACTTGGTATCTGAATTTACAAAAGATGGAACATGTGAAAGTGATATTGAAAGGAGAGTGAATGCAGGGAATATGGTAAATGGTGCTCTGCACGCCTTTATGAATAACCAGATGGTGTCTCAAAGGGCCAGACTGGCTGTGCATGCTGGAGTGTTGGTGCCAACACTTATGTCAGAAGAAGCACAAAAGTAAAATAAATGCGGTAGAAACGAGAGCGTTCAGAAGTATGAGTGGGTTGAAATGGTATAAAAGAAGATGTAGTGACTAAAATTGAGAAAGGTATGCTTAGATGGTTTGGGCACGTAGAGAGAATGAATGAACGAAAGTTGGAAGGGAAAGGACCAAATTCAGGACATTTTAAATAAGGGCCAGGTCAAGAGTACTCTAAACCGACGAACTTGTATGGAAGGTTTAATGAGAATGGAAGAAGCGAAGGAGATATTCAAGGATCGTGGCAAGTGGAAGGACGTTGTCTCTACCTACCCTGAAGGTACACACAGGGTACACTATTCTCTATTCCATTCTGAATAGGGCCCAAGTTTGGCAAACATATGTCAGTTGTTATTTTTCATTATTTCGCTCATTAGAATCTTTTCCAAGTGTTGGTAATTCTCCTTTCTATTTCTTTCTGCATGTTTTCTGTGGATGACAGTAATTGCCCAAGATAAATGTTCTCGTTTACGTATTCTAACTGCTGATTGTCAATCCACGCAAAAGATATACACACACATAAATATATATGTGTGTATATATTACAATTTGTAATCATATATATTTTTGTATTTAATTAATTATACTTTGTTTCTTTATTGCTTGTCTATTGTTTCCTTTGTGTATGTAAGTAGTAAGTAGCAGCCCATCAACGTCCCAATACTGGGCACAGGCGTCTTCACTCCGAGGAGCGAGGGTTTTTTATAGCATAGACCCACCATAGTACTCAAGTGCACTCTCTATTCATTCACTCTTATAGTCCGGTGTGACGGAAATCCGACACGACCGGAGAGAGATCAGGCGCAGGACCGACGGCTTAACGTGCTCTCCGAGGGACGGGGGTGGATCACACCGCCAACTTCCCAACTTGAGGCAAATATTGAGAGAATCTTAATAGAAAAAGCAATATCGATTTCGAACTGGCCCGACACGGGACTAGAACCCAGGACCTCATGTCTGTAGTCGAACATGCTAACCACTAGACCAATGGTGCAGGCCCCTTATATATGGTTGTCTGTCAATAGTCAGCTTTTGCAATAAGACCGCCTTTATAGACTGCGGTTCATTAATCATATTTCATTTTGGCATTTCTATGTATTTCCAAACTTGTTATGCATTTATATATTACTTATTATAATCACCTATCTTCTCTTTTCTATCGGTCTTTCTAACCCCAGGGTTATCTGGGTCAGATCACTGAGTGATAAGACCGCCCATTTTTACGTTAAAAGCAATAGAGACTAAAACTTTTATAGTTTACATCGTGGTGTCTAAAACTTCTAAAAGGTTGAACCGATTTGACCGAAGAAATCAATTATTGCTGATAGGTTAGCGCTTGACTGTGTTCACACCTGATGGCAAGTGATGATACGGTCTAAGATGGAAGGGCCCTAATATGCTAAAAGGCAATTTACCTATTCTAGTTTCCACATATTGCATCCAGGGTGGTAAACTCAGCCAAATTAGAGAATAAAAGGTAAGGTAAGTAGCAGCCCATTAACGTCCCACTGCTGGGCACAGGCCTCCTCGCTCATGTGAGAGAGGGTTTTTAGAGCATAGACCCACCACGCTGCTCCACTGCGGATTGGCAGGCATAGTACACAAGTGCACTCTCTATTCCTTCACTCTCATAGTCCGACATGACGGCAATCCGACACGACCGGAGAGAGAGATCAGGCGCAGGACCGACGGCTTAACGTGCTCTCCGAGGCACGGGGGTGAATCACACCGCCAACTTCCCAACTTCGGGCAAATATTGAGAAAATCTTAATAGGAAACTCAATATCGATTTCGAACTGGCCCGACCCGGGATTCGAACCCAGGACCTCATGTCTGTAGTCGAACATGCTTACCACTAGACCAATGAGGCAGGCAATTAGAGAATGCAATTTCCTAAAGTTGACTCAACGGTGTGCAAGGTTCTCGGTTCGATTCCTGGTAAGGCTTTTCTAATCTAATTGCATTTTCTAATTTGTCTCCGTGTAGTGCAAAGCTTCGGCCGTTGTTACTTACCAACATACCAACAAAAATATGATGATCTCTCTGTCAGATAATCTCGTCGCCATCTTAAACTGTATCATCATTATTATATAGGTATCCTACATCTGTTCCCACGTGGGCTCTACAAGCCAAGAACGAGCTGTTCTACCAACCCCCCGCCATGCTCAGGGCCAAGTACTCCAACCTCCTGGGCAACACGGTGCTGGACGACGGCGGACACTTCCTCGCCTTCGAACTACCCTCAGTTTTCAGCGAAGACGTCTTCAAAGCGGTTAAAGCTTTCAAAGATTTTCACAAAAGTATAACTGAGTTGTAATCTACCTAGGGAGAAAAATAAGGCATTCTCGCCCTAGAAATTTTGTCGGGTTACAATGACCTATTTTTCTCATGAGTTTTACTCACACTATATAACCGGGAGAGAAGTAAGTACTTTTGTTTCGCACACAGAGGCCGAAAAGCGAATTTTTCATCCCGCACTGAAAAAAATAAACAATATATTATCTTTTACAATTCATGAACCCTATTTGGTAAATTTACTTTCGATATCTGGGAGAGAACGAGGCACTTTTCTCCCGTATTCTCACTCCTCAAAGCGAAGTTTGTTATGACGACTTTTAATATTATATTTATACTTATTATATTCATTCTAATATTATGTATATTATATTCTTGAGATTAACGTATCCAAACACACAAACGCTTGAGTTATTCTGAGACAAATATACTTTTTAAGGTAATAATAAAAAGTTAAAGTTATCAGGGATTTTGTTCTCGTGAAAACTTTTCATTGTTCGTCACAGGGGATTAATAAAGAACGGAAAGTTTATCTTTTTAATTAGTTACGGAGTTTATCGCGATTGAACGGATCAAAAGAATTTATTTAAGGCGTGAATAATAGATAAGCAGCCTTTTGACGTCCCACTGATTGGCATTGTCCAGAGCCGTCTCGTATGCAACCATTCTAGTAAGCGCAGGTTCATTAAAAGTGCTGCGTTCGTGAGCGACACACCTCTAACCATATAAAAAACCGCCTCTGTCTCTAGCCCTTATAGCGGCCGTGTGCAATCATTCTAGTTAGCGCTAGTTCATTAAAAGTGCTGCGTCCGTGAGCGACACACATCTAATCATATAAAAAACCGCCTCTGTCTCTAGCCATTATAGCGGCGGTGTGCAATCATTCTAGTAAGCGCAGGTTCATTAAAAGTGCTGCGTCCGCGAGCAACACACCTCTAACCATATAAAAAACCGCCACTGTCTCTAGCCCTTATAGCGGCGGTGTGCAATCATTCTAGTAAGCGCAGGTTCATTAAAAGTGCTGCGTCCGTGAGCAACACACATCTAACCATATAAAAAGCCGCCTCTGTCTCTAGCCCTTATAGCGGCGGAGTGCAATCATTCTAGTAAGCGCAGGTTCATTAAAAGTGCTGCGTCCGTGAGCAACACACATCTAACCATATAAAAAGCCGCCTCTGTCTCTAGCCCTTATAGCGGCCGCGTGCAATCATTCTAGTACGCGCAGGTTCATTAAAAGTGCCGAGTTACATTGCTGCGCTCGTGTGCAACACAAATCCCGAAGTATAGTTAAAACCACCTCTGTCTCTAGGACATATAGCGGCCGTGTGCAATAATTTCTTTGGCACAATTTAGTAAGTGCAGGTTCATTGAAAGTGCCGTGTCACATCGCTACACACCAGTACAACGCAGCCCCAACCATATGTAAAGCTACCTCTGTCTCCAGCCCTTATAGCGGCCGTGTGCAATCATTACTTTTTTTTTATTGCTGACAGATTAGCGCTTGACTGTGATCTCACCTGATGGTAAGTGATGATACAGTCTAAGACGGAAGCGCGCTAATCTGTTAAGAGGCGATATACCCTTTATGGTTTCTACACAGCGTCGTACCGGAACACACATCTCTTTGTTTGGCGGTACGTTTTTGCTGGTAGGGTAGTAACTAGCCACGGCCGAAGCCTCCCACCAGTCCAGACTCAGACAAATTAGAAAGTATAATTTCCTAAATTCGTCCTACCGGGGATCGAATCCGGGACCTCCGCTAGCAAAGCGAATACTCGCACCACTACGCCAGCGAGACCGTCAAACTTTAGCGCACATATACAAGCGCAGGTTCATTTAAAGTACCGCGAACGACGCTCCCTATCACCACTGCTTCCATATGCAACCCAGACTCCAAACCATAGGCAAAGTCTCTAGACTAAATAGTGCAATGATAAAGTAAGGACAGGTTCATTGAAAGTGCCGCAGCCTGCGCCCGTGTGCGTGTTTGTCTGCAGTCTGCACCCTTGTGCGTATTTGACGGCCTTTGCTAGCGGAGGTCCTGGGTTCGATCTCCGGTAGGACTAATTTAGGAGTTGTCTGATCTGGGCTGGTGGGAGGCTTCGGCCGCGGCTAGTTACCGCCCTACCAGCAAAGACGTACCGCGAAACAAAAAGATTATAGTTCCGGTACGATGCTCTGTAGAAACCATAAAGGGTATATCGCCTCCTTGTTTTTTCGCTGGGAAATGCTTTATGCACGCCGGATGAAATGTAAACATCCGGGAGTGTGGGACTCGCTGGTCGAACCAGGGTACCCACTAAAACCCAGCGGAACCCTCTTCATCCAGGTGTTGGGGTCCAGATGTTCGCTGGCGCATTCAGCTCTGGCGCCCCGGATGAATCCGACTTAAGGGTTTAGTTTAGTTGAGGCAGAGCAGGCGAGCAATATTGCGCCTTCTACGCTCCTCCGGCGAGAGGGAGAAGCGTCTGCCATAGCCTCCCTTTGCCTGTTTAGTGACTCCTTCTGCAAGATGACAGCCTCGCAGAAGGACGATACTGCTCTCCAACTTGACTCATCGCCAATCATAGCGCCCACAATGCTGGGGAGTGAGAGGTCACTCGCAATCAGCGATGTCAAGATGTGACGCTGACGTTCCCAAGCCTGACAATTTGCTACTGTGTGGTGCGCAGTGTCTACGGCCGCGTATATCGCCTCTTACCAGATTAGCACGCTTCCATCTTAGACTGTATCATCACTTACCATCAGGTGAGGTCACAGTCAAAAAGAAAAGAAAAAGTCTGTAATGAAATCCGGCCTTTCTTTTCCTTCCGCGTTCCATTTTACTTTAAGCTTAAAATACTGTAACAGAGGGTAGTGTAATGACGAAAAAACTTTTCATTATACCCACGTAAATTGTTAAAAATTGGCTGTCGCTGGTTTGAAGGTACAAAAAGCTACTAGGGGGTTATAAAGGCACGCGTGCATGATGCTGATAAGGTCGTTAAATATAGAGTGTTTACCGTAGGGTTGATGCAATACAAATACAAAACAGCTCACAGTATATACATGCGGCTTTGGTAGAATAGTGACACATCTCAAAATCAAAAATCAAAATCATAATATCTTTATCCAAGTAGGCATATTACAGCACTTTTGAATCGTCAAATTATATTTTTTTTCCACA
This sequence comes from Elymnias hypermnestra, assembly GCA_015832385.1. Lineage (NCBI taxonomy): Eukaryota > Metazoa > Arthropoda > Insecta > Lepidoptera > Nymphalidae > Elymnias > Elymnias hypermnestra. The sequence goes on along the minus strand of JACTOM010000212.1, from coordinate 756,885 downwards.
CTCTGATTCTAATATACGTCTGATGATGGTACTCAAAATCGGCTTAAAATCCGAGAAGAACCCACAACAAACTCAGTCGGGTATTTTTTTTTTCACCATCATCATTACAGTAAGCAGAGCAATTCGTTCACTCCCAGGCGTTTCTGTCGTCTAAGTAATCTTGCAACTTATAATACGATTTTTCTATCAACTTTCTTCTAACAAAGACTTTGAATTTATTAATTGACATCTTTAGCACGTCTTGTGGGAGTTTATTATAGAAACGTATACAGTTACCCTTAAATGAGTTGTTAATCTTAAGTAGCCTACTAGAAATCAAAAGAGATAAATACACAGGCGAGCCGTTTAAGGATTAAATAAACTAATGACATAATGATATTTTGTGACGCCATAGCGTCATTTTTGCCCCGTAATTTGCCTGCGCTTTTTTACGGAAACAACCGTTGCCTGCCCCGACCTTGCCGGACGTTTTTAAGTCGATTGCCTCGCGGGTAAAGTGGCTCTTGGGACTTCAATGTTCATGAAGGACAACCGAAAGTTATGATTTTTATATTTAATTAAGACTAATTATAAGATTTAATTATATTTATTAAATTAAGACTCTGGTGTAGCGTCATGCTGCGCTAAACTTTGAGATAGTGAAAAAAATCCGTCTTATATTTAGGCCTTAGGCTTATATCTTAAAAATTAATACATACCTCAAGGGTTTTCATTGTTATTCATATCGCTTATATAATGAAAAACACAAATAAACACTCACAGTTTATAAAATACGGTTAGTAACGGTCACTTAGTCACTGATTTATTCTTTGTTTTTCTAGTGTCTGGTATTAATCCTACGCAGATTCTGTAACGACAGTTACCGAGAAGCGAAATAGGTAATACTCATTATGACTTAAAAAGAAAGAGATACTTATAATCGTGATTGCAAATGTTGAGACAGAACTATCGTACCATGTCAACTAGTAGTTGACAGGAGCAGTCTAAGGGTTATTATATAAACGCAATTTTGATCTACATAAAATATACAGCATATGGTATATACTTAATTGGATAAAGAATAATACTGTATTGTATAAAATAGCTTTGTAAATAACACATATTTTTTTGTTATGTGTAAAAGATGAAAGTGGTCACTGTGGGTTATCCTTTAGAGATAAATGTAAACCATCGCTGACTTTTTTATAGATTTTTTCAAGATATACAATTTCCTAGTATATTATTTTGGTCTATTTCGTAAGGTTTAGCCAGGGTTACTGATTTAAGCGCACAATAATATTAAATGTATTTGTTACGACATCACAATACAAATATTAGAATTTCTCGATTTTTCTGTACTATAATATATATGTATTATACATTTAAAGATTTCTCTTGAATCACTCTATCTATTACTAAAAACTGCATTAAAATTCGTTGGGTAGTTTCAAAGATCTGAGATAACATACAGCAGAAGCGTCTTTTTTAGACTATGAGTTAAATTACCTCTTACTAGTTAAATATATTACCACTTATCATCAGGTAAGGTTTCAGTCAAACGTTAATCTGTCAGCAATAAAAAAAACACCAAGTTTATTACAATAATATAATAAATTAATATTTTATTGGCACTAATAAATACGTCAATAAAAACCCTACATAACAGCTTTATCGCGCCCTCGCAGGCGTACAGCTATTTGTCGATACTCTGTTGCCTTTTTGACTATGACAAGGGTGACCAAATGTTTAACTATTACTGGGATAATTCAATCCCGTTTATTTTTCTATTGAAGTGGAACTTCGCATTGTAGACGCGATGCTCTCCAGCGACAGATGGTGGGTGGAAGTGGCTTTCTTTTGCTAGATGGCAGTTGAATGTTTTGACGAGCTTTTTAATCTGGGGCCACCGTCTCGCTTTTATGACCGGACAACGCGCAGAAATAATAAATTTACCCTGGATACCGGATCCTTCTTACCACGCACGTGCAAGATGTGGAACGAACTCCCAGCCACGGTGTTTCTGTAAGATTATAACTTAGAGACGTTAAAGAGGCAATTAAAGTCCTTTCTATTAGGTCGGCCACACATCATTGATTCTATAGTGCTACAGGTGTCTATGGACGGCGGTAATCCCTCAACATCAGGTGACCCGCAAGCTCATTTGCTTACCAAGGCTATAAAAAAACGAAAAAAGGCAGTGAATGCTCCCCCTCACCGCCAAATGAGGCGGAATACAAGGCGGCACATGTTTGCGCACCTCCTCCCGCCTCCGTGAATCCTTCGTTGAACTCAACCGGGGTACGGCCTCGCTGGCGCAGTGGTGCAAGTATTCGCTTCACTAGCGGAGGTCCCGGGTTCGATCCCCGGTAGGACGAATTTAGGAAATTGTATTTTCTAATTTGTCTGAGTCTGGACTGGTGGGAGGCTTCGGCCGTGGCTAGTTACCACCCTACCAGCAAAAACGTACCGCCAAACAAAGAGATTTGTGTTCCGGTACGATGCTGTGTAGAAACCGTAAGGGGTATATCGCCTCTTAACAGATTAGCGCGCTTCCATCTTAGACTGTATCATCACCTACCAGCAGGTGAGATCACAGTCAAGCGCTAATCTGTCAGCAATAAAAAAAACACCTGAACACCTGGTGCCTCACTAATGGAAAAGAGTATTCCGCTGGGTTTTAGCGAGACCTACCATCGCGGAATCACACACTCCTGACCGGTTTTCATCGATCAGGCTTAGTGCCTAAATTGCATTTTTTTGCAACATTAAAAAGGGCGCATGAGGTTAAAATTTTTACGGATGAAACGCGTGATTATCGTCACGAAGACGTGCACCGGTTTTTTTGCTAATTCGTGTGAAAGTTGGGTAGTTTGAATATTTACACATAACACGTGGCATTTCTATTTACAATTCATCATTTGAGATTGCAATAAGTTATTTGTGTTAATTTTGGACATTTTAATTATTTTAATGACAATGAAATTCCTAACATATCTTCATTTTTCCCTCCCTATATTTCCATAGCTTCAATCAGCCTCTGGGGTAGTAGATGGTGATAGAAAGAGCTCCCGAGTGGGTAGGTGGCATACGAGGTGCCTCGGGCATCACGTCATCAGAGAGAAAAGGGCTCGTGGAACCCACGAAACTGATAGCCATTCGCTGTCACGTAGGCCCAATTCTTATTTTCGATAGGCTTTCGTTAGCCAGGATTGCGGTAATGCCCTCTGAGATAGTTGTGGGTATCCTTGAGGATTTTGCAGCGGTAAAAACAAGGGTTATCCGTTACAGATAAATATATACCTTCACGCACATTTTCATTGGTCTTTTAAGATATCCGTTGCTCAGAAATTTAGGTTTAGTCAGCATTTGCCTCATTGGTCTAGTGGTTAGCATGTTCGACTACAGACATGAGGTCCTGGGTTCGAGTCCCGGGTCGGGCCAGTTCGAAATCGATATTGAGTTTTCTATTAAGATTTTCTCAATATTTGCCCGAAGTTGGGAAGTTGGCGGTGTGATTCACCCCCGTGCCTCGGAGAGCACGTTAAGCCGTCGGTCCTGCGCCTGATCTCTCTCTCCGGTCGTGTCGGATTGCCGTCATGTCGGACTATGAGAGTGAAGGAATAGAGAGTACACTTGTGTACTATGCCTGCCAATCCGCAGTGGAGCAGCGCGGTGGGTCTATGCTCTAAAAACCCTCTCTCATATGAGCGAGGAGGTCTGTGCCCAGCAGTGGGACGTTAATGGGCTGCTACTTACCTTACAGCATTTGCAATCTAAGCACACAACAATGTGTTTATTACGAAATCACATTACAAATTATTAAATTTCTCGACTTTTCTTTACTCATTCATTTAAACCATCCTCTTGAATCACTTTATTGCTAAATACCGTATTAAAATCCATTGTACAGGTTAATAAGGGAAAGCTACTTTATATTTAACCGACTTCAAAAAAAGGAGGAGGTTATCAATTCGTCTGTATTTTTTTTTGTTTGCTACCTCATATCTCCCGACTGGGTGGACCGATCTTGATGATTTTTTTTAATGAAAGGTGGTGCTCGTCATAGGGTCCCATTTTATTAAATCCAGCTCTGTTGATGGCATCCACGAGAAAATCGGATAAGTGTTAAATTTGCATTAAGCAAGTGCTCGACAAATGAACGAATAACTCAAGATCATACCAACCGATTTCGATGATTCTTTTTTTATTGGAAAGGATATACCTGAAGCGTTTTTTTGTGAGAGTTTGGTTAGGTTTTGATCATGGGATCCATGACAAAGTGACGGAACTCTTCAATTCTTAGGAACAAATTAATGATACTCGGCAGAATCTTTTCTAGGCTAACCGGATATGGTCAAGTAATTGTGGCAGTTAAATATGAAGATCAATGGAACTCCTGAAAGGTTTACAGTAAGGGTGCGATTTTTTGCAAAATATATAACTGTCTGTAATCAAATGGCAGTGAACTTACGGTTATTGCTGTATTACGTGCGAAGCGGTAGTAGCAGAGTCGGGGGGAGGGGGGGGGGGGAGAAGGAAACTTTTAAGTATTAGTTTTGCGTTTTTTACTTTTTAGAGCATATTAATATTTGTAACAGTTTATTGTATAGAATGTATATCCGTAAAGTGTATAATATTTGGTGACCCTATTTTCACTCCGAGCTGTGATGAGTAGACGACCCTAAGGGATTTCACCCTTATTGCCTTAAGCCCCTTAATATATGGGTGGCTGAGCGATTTGAAAATCATTTAGTGATTTTTCACACGTTCATTGAATATTCGGAGTTATATCTTTACCCTTTTTGTATCTAAAAAGATGTTAAAAATAACCCGTTCCTTACAATTTTAGATACAAGTACATAATTTTCAAGTTTTCAACGTATTATTTTAGTAAATACTATTAATTTGACGCTTATGGTATGCAATATAACAATATTACTTTAATTGACCTATTTTAACAAATAAACAGATTTGCAAAAAGCTTACATGTTGAAATAAAAAAAATATCTTATAGTCTTCCTATATTATGATGCTAAAACATTCGCTTACTAACTCTTAAGAAAGTCTTCAGTTACTTTACTTAATTAAAGGATGAAGAAAAGGTCTTTATAAATGACTAGCTGACCTGATAAACTTCGTAACGCCTCCGAATCAATAAATAGAAAAGCTGAACGACTTAACCGGAACAAAAAGGATTCGTAATCAAAAGAACGCGACCTTTACGTCCAGATTCCCGCCAAAATCACTGTCAAATATAGTTGCGATCAGAAATTGTTGGTTGTCAATGTCAAAAACAAATGAAAGAACAAAAGTTTTCTTTTAAAGCCAAAAAGATGAAAATACCTTCACTTTTAAAATTAACTTAATTTCTGAATGACTTTTAAATTTAATTGACTCCTAAAATACGGGACGAACATCAAATAATTGACAGGTAAGAATAGTTCCTAAGGAAAAGCGAAAATTACAAAAATACGTAAGGGACTTCGATATATATTGGTAGGAACTAAAAAAAACGTATTTAATTACTAAGTAAACATAATTTTGGCCGACCATAAGCCATAATATTTGTATAAATTGTAAATAATCCTCTTTCCCAAGGGTGGGGCACATATTCATGGGCATATTAGCGCAGAACACGTGACCCAACGACGTCCCAGATTTGCACGACTTAGATAAAAAGGATGGCTATAATCGTACTGCAGATTAATTTTTATTAATCTAAATATGAGTATGGTCTCTCTAGAATATTTAAAAAGTCATTCCAAATATGGTTTATACTAAAAACTTTACATTTTTCATAGTCACAGTCTATACATGTCATGAACTAGCCAAACAACCCGCTAGGTTAGTTCAGAATAAAGGTAATTAGCAGCCAATTAATGTCCCACTGTTGGGCCCAGGCCTCCTCATTCATAGGATAGAAAGGTTATCAGAGTATCGACACACCACGCAACTCTACTACGGTTTGGCAAGCATAGCACATAAGTGCGCTTTCTATTCCTTCACTCTCATAGGCCAATGTGACAGAAATCCGACACCACTGAAGAGAGATCAGGAACAGGACCGACGGATTAACGTGCTCTACAAGGCAACCTAACAACTTCGGACAAATATTGAGAAAATCTTAATAGAAAACTCAATATCTCATTTGAATTCGTCCGACCCGGGACTTGAAACCAGAACCTCATAACGGTGGTGGAACATGCTAACCCCTAGACCAATGAATCAGTCAAGGCCAATACAGCAGTCGAGACTAATGAGGCAGTTCAGCATACATATTTTGTAATTCGAAGATCTCATGAGCTTGATGAATTTGTACGCAGATTTAAATATTGACTCTTCTACAAAAAAATACCTTCAAATACTAAAAGACAAGTTATAACTAAATTGTTCTAACTCTGACAGTAATTCGCAATTAATATAGTGTGACCTTGGTATTACTTTCTTTTTTTTATTCTAGAAAAGCGGATAACATAACAATATGGACTACTCGGAGAAATTGCCATTAAGGCACACCATGAAAGTAATTATCTAGATCATTTTTAAGTAGTCACCCAACAAATTACCAAGTGAACGTCGACAATCCACTAGGTTCATCAGACCACTGTCTTGTGCGCACCTCAGTACCACTTGGAGTACGTGTTCGTTCAGAGTGTCTAGGTAGACGCCGAATATGGCACTATCGATCCGCAGATTGGGATGGGTTAAGGGAATTTTTTGCATCGTATCCTTGGAGGCAGTTATGTTTTTCGAACAATGATTGTAACGCCTCTGCAGATGCTGTCTCTGACACTATACTTTCAGGCATGGAGTGTTACATCCCCCACTCGACCAAAGCTATCGGTGGGCGAGCTCAAAGATGGTTCAGTGGTGTCTGTCATAAAGAAGCTAAAGTCAAACAGTCCACATATCAACTATGGGCTACAGCACTAAATAGAAAAGATCCTAATGCTCCTGTTGTTAAGAAAAGATTTAATGCTGCCTCCAGAAGGTACAAAAAGACGTTGGCCAGGGCAAAGTCAGAGCACATCAATCAAACCGGCCGAAAGCTCACTAAACTACCATCCGGTAGTCGGGCGTTTTGGTCTTTGGCCAAAGCCATTCAAGGAAACTTTTGCCAACCATCCTTGCCACCGTTGCGCAGGTCAGACAATTCAATTGCTCGCTCTTCCAAGGAGAAAGCCGAACTTTTGTGTGAACTTTTCGCAAAGAACTCTACATCAACTGACAA
>JACTOM010000212.1:703895-746426 GCA_015832385.1 Elymnias hypermnestra | reverse complement strand
CACTCTTGACTCATAAATCCTTTTTGTCAGTCTCCTTTCATTCATTCTCTCTACATGCCCAAACCATCTAAGCATACCTTTTTCAATTTTAGTCACTACGTCTTCTTTTATACCACAACGTTCTCTTATCACACTATTTCTCACTCTGTCACTCAGTTTTAATCCACTCATGCTTCTCAACGCTCTCATCTCTACCGCATTTATTTTACTTTTGTGATTCTTCTGCCATACCCAACTTTCACTACCATACATAAGTGTTGGCACCAACACTCCAGCATGCACTGCCAGTCTAGCCCTTTGAGACACCATCTGGCTATTCATAAAGGCGTACAGAGCACCATTTACCATATTCCCTGCATTCACTCTCCTTTCAATATCACTTTCACATGTTCCATCTTTTGTAAATTAAATATAAAGCACAAACCTGTCCCTATTAATTAAAATAGGACATTCTATTCAAAAGATATAACGAATTAAAGAGATGAGGAAGAAATGGTAAAAGCTGCTTTTTCTCATAAGTTTATCCTGTCGGGATCCGAACTAAGGACACCTGCTAACACATAAATACACTAGGGAGACTATAAACTATCAAAACAATCTAACCTGCGGTCAAGTTCACGTAAAAACAGAATCATATCTCACTATCAAATGAAAGACGTGGTCGTATGTACTTACTTAATTGCATCCAAATAACGAAACGTTATATAAATAATAGAAATTTGAAATTATTTTGAACTTTATTTTTATTAGCAATAAAATCTATATTCAAACGAAACAAATTGATAAATTACTGAAACACAAAGCGTTATATATGCATCATAGTGTTAAGATTATTGTCAACTTTATTTCTATATGAAATAAAGTTTATATTCAAATGAAGCGCTTGTTAAAATAATTTACTGATAAATATAACCTATGCAGTCATAAAGGAACGTTTGATTATATAAGACGTGTGCTTGTTGTAGCAAGGTATGTTACATACTGTGGTTTTCTTTACACTTATTACGTCACTTTGTGTTAAAGCGAGATAGAGCCATTTCTATTTATTTCATCTAATAATTTGTCCATCTTTAAAGGTACTGTTGATACAAATACGAAGGAAAAATTGTTGTTTGTTTCTGCTTAAAATCTGATAATCTATTGAACCGATTTTAAAAATTCTTTCGTTTATAGAAAGCTCTATTATTATTGAATAAAAAAAGGCTAATTTTAATCCCAAAATTCCCGCGGGGATTAAACATAAATATATTTTTTTAAAGCACCGAAACGAGGCTAAGTAATAACATTTATATTGTGAAATTTGAAATAAAATATCTCAAATTAGTTATTAATCAGACTTTGGCACAACAGAGCAACATTAGTTTTCACAATAGAACAAGTTATACCTTTAGTTTATATAAAATTGAAACTGTACATTACATTTTGTGGGTATTGAATGAGACTGAGTCATCACGCTCACGTAAGTAAAGTAAGCTCTCGTCCATAAAGGGAATGAGAGAGATATAGTCAAAAGAGAGCTTACTGTTGACAATCTTTTATAAAAATTAGTTGCCAACCGGGACGAAACGCATGGCCTGCCAGCCGCTGTGCCTTAGCTTATAAAATCTCTGATATCTTCTAAGATATCAATTTTAATAAAATACCGTTAAAGACAGTTATGATCTACACGAAATATACCACCTATATAATGTATTTTATTGGATGAGGTGTAATACTTTATGATATAAAATGACTTGTAAAGAACACATTTCTTTGTTATATGTGAAAGATAAAAATGGTTACTGTGGGTTATGCTTTAAAGATAAATATATACTGTTGCGGATATTTATTCATCTTTTTAAGATCTACTTTTCCGTAGTACATTAATTTGATTTATCTCTTATGGTTCAGTCAGCGTTTGCGATTTAAGCGCAAAAAACGTTTTGCTACGACATCACGTTATAAATCTATGAATTTTTCGGTTTTTTTTTATTACAATATGTAAGTATTATGCGTATAATACCCTCTTTTTGAATCGCTCTATCTATTGGTACAAACTGCATTATAATCTATTGAATAATTTAAAATATCTAATCCAACATTAAACTGCGATGCAAAGTTTTCGATTGGCGATACATCTTCGTCTGTCTTTATCATATACCTTTTCATGGTATCAGAAACGGTAAAAGAGTCCTGTAGAAATGACAAACTTACAAAGAAAAATTCTTTATAACAGTACTGCCTTTTGTATAGCTATATGATTAATAACAAACACTAACCTAGGTTGATAAATTGGGTGATATAATCATCTACATACATAGCATCACGCCTCATTCCCATAGGGGTAAGCAGAAACTACGTCCTTCCACTTGCCACGATCCTTGCATATCTCCGTCGCTTCTTTCATTCTCATTAAACCTTTCATACTACGTTCGTCGGTTTAGAGTACTCTTGACCTGACCTTTATATAAAATGTCCTAGATTTGGTCCATGAACGTTCGCCTTGGTCTTCCCCTTCTAACTTTCGCATTCACTCTTGACTCATAAATCCTTTTTGTCAGTCTCCTTTCATTCATTCGCTCTACATGCCCAAACCATCTAAGCATACCTTTCTCAATTTTAGTCACTTGTCTTCTTTTATACAACAACGTTCTCTTATCACACTATTTCTTACTCTGTCACTCAGTTTTAATCCACTCATGCTTCTCTACGCTCTCATCTCTACCGCATTTATTTTACTTTTGTGAATCTTCTGCCATACCCAACTTTCACTACCTTACATAAGTCTTGGCACCAACACTCCAGCATGCACTGCCAGTGTAGCCCTTTGAGACACCATCTGGCTTTTCATAAATGCGTGCAGAGAACCATTTACCATATTCCCTGCATTCACTCTCCTTTCAATATCACTTTCACATGTTGCATCTTTTGTAAATTTAGATCCCAAGTATACAAATTCTTTCACCTCTTCTACTTGGTTCCCATCTATCAAAATATTGCCATTCATCATAGATTCATCTCGTTCAAAAAGCGTAACTTTCGTTTTGTTTACATTCACTTTCATTCCTTTCCCTTTCAAAGCTTCATTCATAATATTTAGCATCTCCTGTAGCTCATTAACGGATGACACAAGTATTACTTGATCATCAGCGTAGATTAAAGATTTGATGAGTAATCCATTCATTCTTAGCCCATACATACTTTCTTTTAAATCTGTCAAACATTTATCCATGAATAGGTTGAACAGCCACGGTGGCGCAACATATCCTTATCGTACCGTTTATTCTGACACAAGATCAGACAGCCGCTCACCCCATACGTAGACAACATTGACCACAGCTCATTCCTCAACACTCGATCATAGGCCTTTTCTAAATCTACGAAAGCGTAATATAATCATCTAAATGATCAAAATATGTAAAGGGCAAATTGCTCGATGCCACGTATTGATATATTGCCCAAAATATTGGTCAGTAAGCAATCGCTAATCCATAATTCATTAAAAAGAGTAATTATCTGAAGTAATCTTATCTGCAAATGATAATTTCTATATGTTATTTAAACTGAAGTAAATGATTTATAAACATATCACACACAAGTCGCGATTAACGTGAAATTCAGATTAAATAAAGAACCGCGAAGAATTAATATGCTCTAAAAAGTAAAAAATAATTGCATATTCTTTTTCAGAGTTCTTCGTGTTCTTATATTCGGAGTCGGCATTAGCCAAAGTAGGTGTGTCCCGCGTGTCCCCATAGCAGCTTCTGTGCTGCTATAGTTTTATATGTAGGTTACACTGATTACCTACTCTGGCTGACACTGCACACCCCCCACATTCTGCTACCACTGCTTCACATATAATACACCTTAGAAATATTGCAATTTAGCAACAAACGTAAGGTCATTGCCATTTGATTACAGACAGTTATATATTCTGCCATAAATCGCACCCTTACTGTAAGCCGTTGAGGAGTTCCATTGATCTTCATATTTAACTACGACTAGCACTTGACCATAGCGAAGTTACGGTAGGTGCCTCAAATATCCAGATAGCCTTTAAAAGATTATGCCAAGTATCGGTAATTTACTCCCAAAAATTGAAGAGTTCAGCTAATTTTTCATAGATCCCATGATCAAAACTATCATGAAACAACCTTTGAAGTATATGCTTTCCAATAAAAAACGAATCATCGCATTGGTTGGCGTGATCTTGAGTTATACGTTCATTTGTCGCGAACTGAATGAATGAATGAATTACTCGTCAAATGTTTACTTTACGCTGATGATCAAATAATACTTGGTGTCTCAAAAGGCCAGACTGGCAGTGCATGCAGGAGTGTTGGTGCCAACACTTATGTATGGTAATGAAAGTTGGGTACGGCAGAAGAATCACATAAGTAAAATAAATTCTGTAGAGATGAGAGTGAGGAAACTGAGTGACAGAGTAAGAAATAGTGTGATAAGAGAACGTTGTGGTATAAAAGAAGACGTAGTGACTATTTTGAGAAAGGTATGCTTAGATGGTTTGGGCATGTAGGGAGAATGAGTGAAAGGAGACTAACAAAAGGGATTTATGAGTCAAAAGTGAACGCGAAAGTTGGAAGGGGAAGACCAAGGCGACCGTTCCTGGATCAAATCCGGGACATTTTAAATAAGGGCCAGGTCAAGGTACTCTAAGCCGACACTTCTTTTATGAAAGGTTTAATGAGAATGAAAGAAGTGAAGGAGATATGCAAGGGTCGTGGCAAGTGGAAGGACGTGGAATCTGCCTACCCCGAAGGGAATGAGGCGTGATGCTATATATATATATATATATATATATATATATATATAATATGTATGTATGTTGTCCCGCACATAGACTTGTACGGTTTTCTCATAGATGCCATCATCAGAAGTGGACTAAATGACCTAAAAACCCTACGACAAGCACCACCTTTCATATAAAAAAAGAATCATCAAGATCGGTTCACCCAGTTGGAAGATATGAGGTAACATAAATAAAAAAAAGCAGACGAATTTATATTCACCTTCTTTTATTGAAGTCGGTTAAAAAGTAACTTCTTTCGCAATATACACTCTTTAAGTATGGATTTTCCCATATTCTCACGAGATTAGAGACGTGCTTTTGAATGGTCGTTGTCCTGATTGCCAGAGAATGTACCCAGTGAACCTCTGGTTCCATTGTTCAGGATGCGGAGAGTCCCTCTGGGTTTTAGTTCGCATTTTGTGCTTCAACAAGTCCCATCCTCCTTATTGAAGGTATAGCTTTCAGATCAATGTGATTCCATCTTAGACTGCTATATCACTTACTATCAGGTGGAATCCCAAACCTGTCAGCAATAACTAATTACGCCTCTGGGACCAGGTGTATTTATACAGTTATAGTGTTGAATGTAAGCTTCTTTTTTATTTTCAGATGTTGCTGCGTATAATTTTAGCAATCGCAGCTGTCTTATTGTCCGTTATCCTTGTTCCTTTATCCTACCTGTACCTCAAGAGTCCACCCCCACTACCAAAAATTGTCCTCGATGAATGGTGGGGTTCAGAAATCACTAAAGACACTGTCACCGATGCAATCAAGCCGTTTAAAGTGAAATTCGGCGAATTAGTAAGTTTACGTAAAAAGTTTCGTTTTTTGGGAAATGCTGTAGCATATCCTCCACTATGGTCGAGGCTCCCATTGTGCTGAAGGCAGTAGAGAGGCCGGTAGAAGAGGAGGTGCCATTTTTCCCATTAGTTCTCCGTTCCTCAAATCCTTGAGACGTATACATCCGGAGAGCCAGAGTTGTATGCGTCAGCAAACTTCTGAGGCCTAGTATATAGAGGAAGAGGGTTTTAGTGGGTATTTTGGTGTTCCCAACAAAGCCCACACAGCTATGATACAGTCTAACTTGGTAACGACTGAGAATCGCAAATAAAGACATTAAATAACCTATGTTAGTGAAGCATGTTGCATCATCACGATGCCGTCAAAATCTCTATAAATAAATATCAATTGCTGTTTGTTTGTCGCCCTAAAACTGGATTGATTTGGATAATTTTGATTTTGTATTATATGTGGAAGTCCAGGGAAGGTCTAAAAGGCGAGTAAATATAAAACAAGTACTTGGAATCCAGTAAAAATTTTCCTTTAGAAACTATTTCTAACTGTTAAACATTTGAGGTTCGTCCCGTCGTAGACAAATCAATTAAATATCAAATAATTTTAAAAGAATATTTTTGTTTTTGACATTTGACATTGACAGCCATCATTATCTGAACGCACCTATAATATTTGACGGACTTTGGAAGCAATCTGTGCTTCAAGGTCAGGTTTTTTTATTACGAATTAATTTTATGTCGTTTAAGTTTAAACACATTTTTTTTAACTCAAGTTAAATCACTTTCAGTAAAATGGTATATAATAAGTAAAATAAATAGTAACCACCATAGTAACTTTTGTAATGTAACCTCCTTAGTGCTTTTGACAATACAACCTTTTTTAATGTAACCTTATAACGTTGACGTAATTGTCAGCGATTGACAAATATACATATATCATACCTTTTTTTTGTCGCAGGGAAATGCATTTACGCACGGAGTGTGGGACTCGCTGGCAATGCCAGAATACCCACTAAAACCCAGCGGGGCCCGTTGTCATCCATGCATTGAGAGCCAGAGGTTCGTTGGGACATTCACCTCTGGCTCATCGGATGAGGCTGGCTTACAGATTCTCTATAAGGAGAGAGGTCGTAGGAACCTCCGTCTTCTGTTTCCTACTCCCCTCCGTTGGGACTGGAGTGCCTCGGCGGCATTCACTCTCTCCCTTTGCCGTGCCTCCTTTAGCGAGATGATGGTCTCGCAAAAGGAGGCAACTGCTCTCCAGTCCTGCTGACTGACGAGTATTGCATCCACAATACTTGCCAGTGATAGGTCGGTGCCGATTAGCGACGTCATAATATGTCGCTGCGGTGCCCAGGCTAGACATTCTGCTACCGTGTGGTGCGCTGTGTCTACAGGGGCACCGCACTCGTGGCAGATGGCCGATCCTTCACATCCTACAATTTGGAACAGGTATTTGCCGAAGCAACCGTGCCTGGTAAGCACCTGTACCAATCTGTAGGAAAGTGATCCGTGCCCTCTGCCCAGCCATTTCTCCAGATGAGGGCGAATCGCACCCACAATGGCCCCGCCGACTACTGGAGACTCAAGGTCTTCCTTCCATCTTTGGATCAAGGCTCTGTTAGCTAGGACCCTGATCCTCCTAACTTCGTCGGCGTCTGGTGATTCCCCTTTAGTTCTCGCGGCTACTCTGCACTGGTAAGCAGCCGCGAGGACTTCTGCCCTTAGCTCCCATGGGGGATCACCCGCTAAAAAGGTTGCTGGCCGTCCAGGACACTGTACGGTACCCCGGTATCGCTCTCATCGCTAGCACTCTCTGAGCCCTCCGTAGGAGAGTTACATTCACTGCGATTCGAGCATTAATCCACACGGGTGCACCATACAGTGCCCTGCTGGCGACATACATATATCATACTGCTCCGTCCGTGCAATTTGTGTTAAAAGGGTGTATATAGTTTTTGCTTCACGTATTAAAATATATTTCTGTTCTATAGATGATAAAAGACCTTAAAGACAGATTAAGAGACAGGCATCCTTTGACACCTCCATTGGAAGGCATTGCTTTTGAATACGGCTTTAACAGCAAACAACTGGAAACCTGGCTAAGATATTGGGTTGAGGAATATCCTTTCAGGTATTTACATATATTTGTTTCGCCAGGACTTTGAATATAAAGAGTTTGATTGCTTAACCCCTCTTATCTCAGGAACTACTGGTCCGATTAGAAAAATTACTTCAGTATTAGATAGCCCATTTATTAAGGAAGGATATATGCTGTATATCATCAAGCTAAGATTAATAGAAGCGGTGCACCATTGTAAAACGATTTAAAATCGGGCTTTTTCCTTTTGAGAACTTCCGCTGCATGCGCTGCGTAAACGGTTAAAGTTACGTAAAAACCATATATGGCAGAACTGTTCCCCTTTAAATGTTCTAAAAAAAAGTCTATGACAGTATATGTCTATCTTTTAAGGTTGACTCACTATAACTGCTCATAGACTGACAAACATCACTTGCTATAGAGTGAGATCAAAGTGTAAAAAAGGCTGTGAGGAGTACGATACTCAGTCACAGGCTTAAAAATTAACTATTAAGATGTACGTAGCTAGTTTTTTTTACTTACGGACTCAAATTTAAATCACAAAGTCATATTCAAAGTACAAGGACACGACATTACGGACAATATTTATAACGTGTCATAGATTTTTTTCTATCCGTCATAATTATGACCGTCATAATTCGTCCGTCATAATTGACATTATCAACCGGATGTAAGCTATTTTCTTGGTTATTTACTTGAATGATATTTATATTTCAGCGAGCGAGAGAACTTCTTTAATAAATATCCACAATTCAAGACTAATATTCAAGGATTGGATATACATTTCATTAGAGTGACGCCGGAGGTAATTATACAGGTCTTACTATAAATAATTACTCATTTATTGTAAATCAAACCTTATTTACATTGGGTTAAAGTACATATTAAAATAACAACAACATCAAATAGCAATAACTTGTATTTTATAACAGTAACAGATATTTCATATCAATATGTACTTTACGTCAATAAATTAAGGTTCTATTTTATTTACAATAATTTATGTTATATTGGTCATTGGTCTAGTGGTTAGCATGTTCGACTACAGACATGAGGTCCTGGGTTCGAGTGCCGGGTCGGGCCAATTCGAAAATGGATATTGAGTTTTCTATTAAGATTTTCTCAATATTTGCCCGAAGTTGGGAAGTTGGCGGTGTGATCTACCGCCGTGCCTCGGAGAGCAGGTTAAGCCGTCGGTCCTGCGCCTGATCTCTCTCCGGTCGTGTCGAATTGCCGTCAAGTCGGACTATGACAGTGAAGGAATAGAGAGTACACCTGTGTATTATGTCTACCAATCCGCAGTGGAGCAGCGTGGTGGGTCTATGCTCTAAAAACCCTCTCCTACACGATTAGGGAGGCCTGTGCCCAGCAATGGGACGTTGCCACTTACCTTTTTTATGTTATATTATTAAGCTTGTCTTCTTTAAATTGATGTGATAAATAACGGATTTCTACGAGATCTTCAACACTCTTTTCAAGACTAGATTTTAATATAGTATCTTATAGGTTCCTAAAGGTGTGGAGGTGGTTCCACTGCTCCTTCTCCACGGCTGGCCTGGTTCTGTTCGAGAATTCTATGAAGCGATACCAATCCTTTCTTCTGTGAGCAAAGATAGAAACTTCGCCCTCGAATTAATTATACCCAGTCTTCCTGGCTATGGATTCTCCAGCGTAAGTTATATCTTTGGTTATTTATGCAGTATTATATACAATATTTCTATGTTATATTGAAATTTTACACCATATTTTGTGGATATTGAATGAGGTTGAGCCGTCACGCATTATATACATATTACAGATAATACATTGTTGACAATAATTATGACATCAGCTGCCAACCGTGACGAAACGTACAACCCTCCAGTTGATGTACCTCCGCATGTTAAATCTATAATATCTCCTAAGATATCCATTTTAAAGAAATGTTGTTTAGGGCAGTTTTGATCTACATAAAATATGTAACGTATTTTATATAGTTAATTACATGGGAATTAATACTATATTATATAAAAGTAACTTACTAAATAACACATATTATTTGTAACATGTAAGAGATAAAAATGGTTACAGTGGGTTATCCTTTAGAGATAAATATATACTATGTTGAACTTGTTAATCGATCTTTTTAAAATATCCAATTCAATAGTATGTATTTTTTATTTGTCTCGTAAGGTTTAGCCAGCGTTTGCGATTTAAATTACAAAAATATTGTTACGGCATTACATTACAAATCTTTAAATTTCTCATCTTTTTTATACTATAATACGAATGTATTTTACATATAAACCTTCCTCTTGAATCACTCTATCTATTGCTGAAAACTGCATTAAAATCCGTTGAGTAGTTTAAAAGATCTGATATACAGCAGAAACCGGTTCATTTTTTACTTTGGTCGTGTGCCTTTTGGAAGTCGATGAAACGAAAAAGCGACTGTAAAAAGAGACAGACACATGATTTGATAAGACTGAACGTGAAAGAGAAT
This sequence comes from Elymnias hypermnestra, assembly GCA_015832385.1. Classification (NCBI taxonomy): domain Eukaryota; kingdom Metazoa; phylum Arthropoda; class Insecta; order Lepidoptera; family Nymphalidae; genus Elymnias; species Elymnias hypermnestra. Next base: position 736,260 of record JACTOM010000212.1, on the reverse strand, counting down.
GAGATAGGAAGCATTATAAAGTGTTTGTTATATTTTTGGTTCAGTTTGTGCTCTCCTTCGTGCCTCTATTTGTGTGCACGAAGACGTAGTGGGAACATTAAATCATTACTAGGACCGCCAATTATCCTCTTGCCGACATTTTATAGTTCGTTCGCGTTAAAAATGCAATGAGTCATAATTTTTCGCCGGCCTAGCCCCCTGACCAATAAATCTTTTCAAATTACAAGGTCAATTTCTAAGAGTTAGGAGGTGGATCTAAGCCGGCGAAAAATGGTGACTCACTGCATTCTTAACGCGAACGAACTATTAAGAATATTATCGTTGGATTTGTAATGATCATTTATTGATTTGTCATATAATTTGATGTGCTTCTGAGTTAAGTGTTGTCCAAGAAAGGGGTATGTTGCTTTATATGATACTTCGTCGCTTGTGACAATTAGAAATATAATAATGTTTGCTTTTTTTTGGTTGAGTAACGACACCATCACCAAATAACCCTGATGTGGTCGCGGCTTGGTTTTTGGCAGAATTCCGTGACAATAGGCACCCAACCGGAGGCCTATTGAAATTAAACAAAAATTCTCCTGGCGTCCAACCTTAGTTTAGTACTTTTAGTTTCTTTGTTAGTTTCTAGAATTAGTTAGTAGGCATAGGTTAGTTTATAGGTTTAGTTAGTTACAATAAGTTATTTTGCACTAATCAAAATCAATCAAAAATATCTTTATTCAAGTAGGCATATTACAGCACTTTTGAATCGTCAAATTATATTTTTTTTCCACACTCTGATTCTAATATACGTCTGATGATAGTACTCAAAATCGGCTTAAAATCTAAAGTTACGAGGGTACCTTCGCGCCCTGATCCGAGAAGAACCCACAACAAACTCAGTCGGGTATTTTTTTACCATCATCATTACAATAACATATTAGTTTACTATATTTTAATTAAAATTAGAGCAATTCGTTCACTCCCAGGCGTTTCTATCGTCTAGGTAATCTTGCAACTTATAATACGATTTTTCTATCAACTTTCTTTTAACAAAGACTTTGAATTTATTAATTGACATCTTTAGAACGTCTTGTGGGAGTTTATTATAGAAACGTATACAGTTACCCTTAAATGAGTTGTTAATCTTATGCAGCCTACTAGAATTTATAACAAGTTTGTTTTGGTTTCGTAAGTTATATGATGTACATTCACTCTTTTTATTAAAAGAGTCAATGTTTTTATGTACATACAACAAGTTTTCTAATATATATACGCAGTGAACTGTCATTATGTTAACTGCCTTGAATTTGTTTCTTAGCGACTCTCTTGGACCCATATTGTAAATCGCACGAACGGCCCTTTTCTGCAGCACAAATATTGCATCTATATCAGCAGCATTACCCCAAAGTAGAATACCGTATGACATAATGCTGTGAAAATAGCTGAAATATACCAGTCTGGCAGTATCAACATCTGTCAGACGACGAATTCTTTTAACTGCGTAAGCCGCAGAGCTGAGCCTGTTCGATAGACCACTTATATGGGGCCCCCACTGTAATCTGTTATCTAACGTAATGCCTAAGAAAACGGTATTGTCTACAAGGTCTAGTTCCTCATTATTAAGTTTAACAATGGTTTGCATTTGTTTAACGTTAGGCAGACTAAACTTAATACATTTTGTTTTATTTGCGTTGAGATTACTAAGTTTATGTATTATTATAAAAACCCCTTAACAGAACGATACATTCGTCTCATTATCTTGAAGCTAACATTTCTGAATGTTTCACTTCAGCCACATGTGGATTGCATACAAGATGTTTTTGTAGTGAAACTTCTTTAGGCGCATGAGGGTAATATTTTTAAGGATGAAACGCGTGATTAACATCACCAAGATGTGCAGCGTTTTTATGCTAATTCGTTTGAAGACTACGTAGTTTTAAATGACAAAGACTTATCTTCTTTTATCCCTCTCGCTAAGTCTCGGAAATCTAAAGTTTAACATTTGTTTAAATATAGACAGGACTTAAAAATTAGTTTGCCAAAGAAGTTTTACTTCTGACGTGTACTTTGTACGCACGCACTATTATTTTTTTAATAACTTCGTACGATTTTAGGCTGCAATACGTTCAGGACTTGGAGCTGATAAAATGGCTGTTGTATTCAGAAATTTGATGCAAAGACTTGGTTTCAAGAAGTATTACATACAAGGAGGTGATTGGGGATCCCTCATCACTAGAGACATGGCCACTTTCTTCCCAGAGGTAATATTCCAGGACATTATAAGTCATTACCATATTATTTTTATACACTCACAGATATTTTTGGACCTTCCAAAAACATTGGTAAAGAACGCCCATAAAAAAACTGAAGAATTTTTTTTCATTTGTTTAAACGTCTTAATCTCAGAAACTACTAGTTCAAATTGAAAAATTCTAGTAGTTTTATATAGTTCATTTATTTAGAAAGGCTATAAGTTATATGACATTATTTACTGGTTAATTAGATCGGAGCAACAACAAAAAATGTTGCAAAAACTGGGAAAATGCATTCCTTTTGAGAGCTTCCATTGTGTGTTCCTAGTAAACTGTTAAAGTTACACAAAAATAATGTATGACGGATTTGTTTCTGTTAAAAAGTTCTAAAAAAAAGTCTAAGACAGTATGTGTCTATCTTTCAAGGTTGACTATGGAAACCTATAAAATGTTGAAAGAGTCACTACAGAATTTCTCTGTTGGATCAATATTCATAATCGTTGATGATATATTTACAAAGGTGTTTGTACAAAATAAAAAAAGTCACGATAGCATATCAATGGCTTTTCGTATAAAAAGTCAACTAGCATTTTACACGTTTTGACGTTTTTGTAGTTCGGATGATTATATCACTTCAATTATTAACCTAAGTCATCGCTTCTGTAATTTCGATGAATCTAACACCTCATTAAACGATTATAAGATCCCATTTCTCAACCTAGATCATCATTTTTATAATTTCATTGATTATAGAACCCCATTTATCAAGATATTTCATAGTTTTTGTAATTGTGATGATCATAACATCCCATTAATCAACCTAGATAATTTTTTTTATAATTCGATGATTATAGAACCCTGTTGATCAACATAGCTTATCGTTTTTGTAATTTTGATGGTTATAGAACCCTATTGATCTAAATAGGTTATCATTTTTGTAATTTCGATGATTATAGTAATTTTGATGGTTATAGAACCTCACTGATCAAAATAGGTTATCGTTTTTGTAATCTCGTTGATTATAGTACCCCATTGATCAACATAAGTTATCGTTTTGTAGTTTTGATGATTATAGAACCCCATTGATCAAAATAGGTTATCGTTTTTGTAATTTAGATGGTTATAGAATCCCATTGATCAACGTAGTTTATCGTTTTTGTAATTTTGATGGCTATAGAATACCATTAATCAACGTAGGTTATCGTTTTTGTAATTTTGATGGCTATAGAACCCCATTAATCAACGTAGTTTATCGTTTTTGTAATTTTAATGGCTATAGAACCCCATTAATCAACATAGTTTATCGTTTTTGTAATTTTGATGGCTATAGAACCCCATTAATCAACATAGTTTATCGTTTTTGTAATTTTGATGGTTATACAACCCCATTGATGAAAATAGGCTATCGTTTTTGTAGTTTCGATGATTATAGAACCCCATTGATCAACATAGTTTATCGTTTTTGTAATTTTGATGATTATACAACCCCATTGATCAAAATAGGTTATCGTTTTTGTTTTTTGGATGGTTATAGTACTCCATTGACTAAAGTGGGTCAGCGTATTTTCAAAGCATCATAATTTTCTAAGCATCGTATTTTCAATCTAATAATTTGTGATTCTTAAAAAACATCATTATTTCAAAAAGTTGTACAGTAATAAACAATTTAACTTTGAGAAAATGTCTTACAAAATTAAGAAATTATACTTTACCCCTTATATAAAAAAAATTATACTTTATCCCTTATATAATCCTTTCTGTGGCAATTGACTCTGTGAACCACGCTTATTTTATTGGCGTTAAATCTTGATGTTACGCTAAGGAAGTAGCTCGGTTTAGTTATAAAATGTGATTGATATATTTTCAGGAGATCCTCGGATACCATACTAACATGCCTTTCGACATGTCACCATTATATACCTTCTATACCCTTTTGGGGTCTCTTTGTCCATCCCTCGTTATCAGTTCTGACCTTCAAGACCGTATGTACCCGTTATCAGAGAAGTACTCTACTATATTGGAAGAGACAGGATATATGCATATACAGGCATCAAAACCTGACACAATTGGTAAGATAATTTAACTTATATACATACATACCATCATGCTTCATTCCCTTCGGGGTAGGCAGAGACCACGTCCTTCCACTTGCCACGATCCTTGGATTTCTCCTTCGCTTCTTTCATTCTCATTAAACCTTTCATACAAGTTCGTCGGTTTAGAGTGCTCTTGACCTGACCCTTGTTTAAAATGTCCTGGATTTGGTCTTCGCCTTCCAACTTTCGCCTTCACTCTTGACTCATAAATCCTTTTTGTCAGTCTCCTTTCATTAATTCTCTCTACATGCCCAAACCATCTAAGCATAGCTTTCTCAATTTTAGTCACTACGTCTTCTTTTATACCACAACGTTCTCTTATCACACTATTTCTCACTCTGTCACTCAGTTTTAATCCACTCATGCTTCTCAACGCTCTCATCTCTACCGCATTTATTTTACTTTTGTGATTCTTCTGCCATACCTTACTTTTACGTAAGTCTATTCTCTGCAAACTTTAATAATTTGTTATAGCTAGTAATCTAGTTTAAGATTTGGTTTTGTTTTTTGAATAGTTACTAGTTAACCGGCTGATGCTCTGCCCGTGACGTCAGACTAGGCCGAAGGGCTGCAGCTGAAAATCGGTGCCGTTTGTCAGGTTTCTGGCACACAGCAATACCGAGCTGTTCTGCCTTTTCGGGGCTGGGTGGGGGTTGCACAACATTTAAACGAATAGTTGTGTTTTCAATGTAGTGCAATTACTCAATGCATGTTTTTCACAGAAGTTTATATTATATAATTGCACCTATGCACCGAATAAAGTTTCTCGAAGCGGGGGATTTCTAATCCCCCACGTATGAGTTTTGATAATATTGAATAACAAATGACATGAGTATTAGAATTTCATAATTTTTGCAACCAGAAAAGCATTATAATGAAACCTTAACACACCACTTGAGACCTGTTTCCAGGGCCTAAAGTGCTTCATCGGAAGATGGTCCTGCACCATTTTCTTTGTCTAGATTTTCATTTATTTGCATTTAGAGCTGTTAATTTTTTTTTATGAATAACCAGATGGTGTCTCAAAAGGCCAGACTGGCAGTGCATGCAGGAGTGTTGGTGCCAACACTTATGTATGGTAGTGAGAGTTGGGTATGGGAGAAAAAACACAAAAGTCAAATAAATGCGGTAGAGATGAGAGCGTTGAGAAGCATGAGTGGATTAAAACTGAGTGACAGAGTGAGAAATAGTGTGATAAGAGAACGTTGTGGTATAAAAGAAGACGTAGTGACTAAAATTGAGAAAGGTATGCTTAGATGGTTTTCGCATGTAGAGAGAATGAGTGAAAGGAGACTGACAAAAAGGATTTATGAGTCAAGAGTGAATGCGAAAGTTGAAAGGGGAAGACCAAGGCGAACGTTCCAGGACCAAATCCAGGACATTTTAAATAAGGGCCAGGTTAAGAGTATTCTAAACCGACGACCTTGTAAGAACGGTTTAATGAGAATGAAAGAAGCAAGGGAGATATGCAAGGATCGTGACAAGTGGAAGGACGTGGTCTCGTGGACGTGTATAATTTTTTTATAATGTTTTCTTCGACCATTGGTCATTACTACCACAATTAACCCACTTTTTCATATTATAATCATAAAAATTGTATCTTTAACATTTGGTAGTCCTGATATCCTTGAATTCGTATAATTGAGGTCCGGATAGTCGAGTTCCTACTGTACTACCAAATGCATTATGTCTCTAAGATGTGAAATCGTTGAGAGGTAAATAACCTCTTACCAGAAACCATTTTCAAAAATAGGAAGATGGTTTAGTGGTTTAATTATTTACTGCCACCTGTGACTCAACAACTTAGTCTCAACCCAAACTCTCAGACAGTCTGAATCTATTTAGTTACTCTGTTTGGAAGAGAAACCTTATCGTGTGACTTTGTATATAATGGAGGTTCCTTCTCTTTCATATAAAGCTTTAATTCTTTTTAGGTGTGGCTTTGTCTGATTCGCCAGCAGGCCTTGCAGCGTATATTCTAGAGAAGTTCTCCACTTGGACTCGCCCACAACACCGCAAGTTGCCCGACGGTGGGCTCGCATACCGGTTTACTAAAGATCAGCTGCTGGATAACCTCATGGTGTATTTTAGCACAAACTCCATAACAACCTCAATGAGGCTTTACGCAGAGACGTTTAACTCAAGATACATGAGCTTGCAACTTGACGAGTTAGTATAAATTGTCTTTTGTAAAATTGCATTTGCTAATTTGTCTCAACTTGTGGCGGTGGGAGGCCATGGCCAATTGCCACCCTAGCAGCAACCAGAACCATAAGAGATATTGCCTCGTATGAGATAGAATATTCGTCATTAACCATCAGGAGAGTCAAGCGCTAAGGCCTAATATCCATTAAGGATACCCACTAAAACCATCCCTAACTGGACCAATAGAGAGTTGGTAACGTATTCCACCCTTGTACCCTGGTATAACCTTATGATACACGAATCGTAAAGAGGTGCGAGAAGAAGCATAAATCCATGTTTCTTGCTCTCCAAGCTCCATTTTCAAAGAGAGGAGCTTCCGGGGTATACTTTTTGCTGATGATGAAGGAGATACCCACTAAAACCCAGCGGAATTCTCTTCATCCGCGAGTGGGACACCAATAGATTCATTTGCTTATCTCTGGTACAAGTTGCGCAACCATACGCTCTCTAGTACCCTACATCTTCGACGGTGAAAGGCAGCGTCCACTGTAACATTCCATCTCTCGCTCATGGGCGTCTCCTATCATCTCTCGCTGTATAGAATCTCGCATAAAATGCATCCAGTGGGAGATTGTCACCGACCGTTACGACGCCAGTAGGTGACGCTCAGGTCTCCAGGTTGTACAATATGCTACAGTGTGGTGCGCTGAGTCACTGAATCTTCCCACCCAATTTTGAGTAGGAACTTACCGAAGCATCCATGTCCGGTTAGAATCTACACCAATCTGTGGAAAGCCTCCCATGCTCCTTGAAAAATTCAATAACTTTGCAGGTGAGGACGGATAACCGCCACTTCAGCCATACCTGTTCCTAGACACCTGAAGTTCTTTGTCCTGTAGTACTGCCTGATCGGCCAAACCTGTGATACTTCAGATCTCATCAGCAGGCGTGCTCCTTCTATCTTTTAATTATCGTGATCACATTCTTTCAGGATACCATCACCAGTTCCAACAGTGGCATTACAAGCAAAGAACGAGCTTGCCTATGTACCAGGATGGGCTATAAAGAAGAAGTTCCCAAACCTTCTACGTAATTCACCTCTGGACGATGGTGGTCACTTCTTGGCTTTTGAATTGCCTGAACTCTTCGCCAAAGATGTCATCACAGCTATTGCAGAGTTCAGGGCGTGGCATAGAAACAACAAGACTGAGTTATAATACTCCATGTTGTAAATAAATTACATTTGTTACATATGTCTTTCTGTTACTTATACCTATGTCCTTTGAGAGCATCGATGGTGCAGGATGCAAGTACTCGCAGGAGTCTTGGCTCCGATTTCCTGCAGGTCAGAGTAAATTTAGGAAATTGTGAGCTCCTTCTTAACCCACAACTTCACTATACTATGCTGGTTTACGATCAAATAAATAGAACTGTCGTCATCGTCTCAACCGATGGGCGTCCATTGCTAGACGTAATGACGGCCACTTGGGCCGATTTTGGGCTCCAGCGGCTACCAGCGACTCTCTTGATGTCAACGGTCCACCTTGTGGAGGGTCGCCACTCCAGCACCTTTAGACGCCGACGTTCATCGGTCCTTGGGACAATTTGCCCTGCCCTTTGCCACTTCAGGTTCGCGATTCGTAGGGCTATTTCTGTGACTTTGGTCCTGCTTTGGTGCTCCTCATTTCTGATTCGATCGATTCGATTACAATATATTTTCTAATACAGGACTTATTACAATTATTACGCTTTTTCCCCATCATCCTATCTCTAGCTCGTTTTTCCAAATCTCCTTGACAACATTCTTATTCTGTTATCTCTTTTATCCCTTCCAAAACATTCCCACCGGCCAAGCTTTATCATTCTCACCTTTTAGGTCATCGTTAACCCATAATATTATGATATTTAAAAGTGATATTACCGATTAATTTTATTCAACCTTGCAGTTCTGAGAGTCTTTAACTGTAATAGCTTTCACAGCGTTATCAGGAATGGGGGTGATCTCTTAATGAGACCTACCACTTATTTATTCGAGGGCAAGTCTTTAAAGGGGCTAGCCGTACTGGAACTGCTGCTCCAACTGCTTGATACAGCGATTTGTACTTACTTTTGAATATAATTTATGGGTATTGGATAATTTAAGACTGACGTCAAAAATCGAGGCTCAATGCTCTTGATTTTGCCGCCAGAACGGCCTATATATGTCAGATGTGGCTGACAAACGTGCGGTAAGCAACGAGTAAGTGTCCGTTCACACAGATCGGCTCGAACAGAAGAGCAAATTTTGATTGCGATTAAAATAGTGTTGGATAGTTAAAATAAGNAATTATCGTCATCACATTCTTTCAGGATACCATCACCAGTTCCAACAGTGGCATTACAAGCAAAGAACGAGCTTGCCTATGTACCAGGATGGGCTATAAAGAAGAAGTTCCCAAACCTTCTACGTAATTCACCTCTGGACGATGGTGGTCACTTCTTGGCTTTTGAATTGCCTGAACTCTTCGCCAAAGATGTCATCACAGCTATTGCAGAGTTCAGGGCGTGGCATAGAAACAACAAGACTGTGTTATAATACTCCATGTTGAAAATAAATTACATTTGTTACATATGTCTTTCTGTTACTTATACCTATGTCCTTTGAGAGCATCGATGGTGCAGGATGCAAGTACTCGCAGGAGTCTTGGCTCCGATTTCCTGCAGGTCAGAGTAAATTTAGGAAATTGTGAGCTCCTTCTTAACCCACAACTTCACTATACTATGCTGGTTTACGATTAAATAAATAGAACTGTCGTCATCGTCTCAACCGATGGGCGTCCATTGCTAGACGTAATGACGGCCACATGGGCCGATTTTGGGCTCCAGCGGCTACCAGCGACTCTCTTGATGTCAACGGTCCAGCTTGTGGAGGGTCGCCACTCCGGCACCTTTAGACGCCGACGTTCATCGGTCCTTGGGACAATTTTCCCTGCCCTTTGCCACTTCAGGTTCGCGATTCGTAGGGCTATTTCTGTGACTTTGGTCCTGCTTTGGTTCTTCTCATTTCTGATTCGATCACGTAGGGAATAATCGAGCATAACTCTCTCCATCGCTCGCTTAGTGACTCTAAGCTACCGCATGATACCCATAATCAGCGACTACGTCTCAGAATGGTAGATCATCACTCTCACTAATTTTTATATTGCAGCTACACACTCACTCTTTGCTATCCTCGTTTTCTTTTACTGTTGTAGCTTCGGAATCCGAAATTATTTTACAATTTTTTATGTTCTGTAAGGACAGCTACGCCAATAAAACTCCCACTCAGAATTTTAGAATTACGCTTTTCCCCCATCATACTATCTCTAGCTCGTTTTTCCAAATCTCCTTGACAACATTCTTTTTCTGTTATCTCTTTTATCCCTTCCAAAACATTCCCACCGGCCAAGCTTTATCATTCTCACCTTTTACGTCATCGTTAACCCATAATATTATGATATTTAAAAGAAATATTACCGATTAATTTTATTCAACCTTACAGTTCTGAGAGGCTTTTACAGCGTTATCAGGAATGGGGGTGATCTCTTAAGGAGCCTCACCACTTATTTATTCGAGTGCAAGACTTTAAAAGGGCTAGCCATGCTGGAAATGCCGCTCCAAGGGCGTCTCCTGTAAGATTGAACTTTGGCTTGATACAGCGATTTGTACTTATATCTGAATATGGTTTCAGGGTATTGGATTGGTCTTGATTTTGCCGCCAACACGGCCTATATATGTCAGATGTGGCTGACAAACGTGCGGCAAGCAACGAGTAAGTGTCCGTTCACACAGATCGGCTCGGACAGAAGAGCAGATTTTGATTGCGATTAAAAAAGTGTTGGATAGCTGAAATAAGGATTACTTTACCATTTCACTACTTTTATTCTGGCATTCTCAATAACAAAATAGGTGAAATGTAAAAATAAATTTTATTAACGAACCCTAAGCGTTCTATTTGTCTGTCTCATTTTATTTATGAAATTTATCCATATTTACAAATATCAATAGAATAAAAGAAATCTAATAATTTATTTAGATAAACCTATATGCGAAATTTATGAGAAATAAATGAAAAACAATTTCTTTTAGAAACCACATTGGTGAAAGTGTCAAATCAAATCAAAATATCTTTATTCATGTAGGCATATTACAGCACTTTTGAATCGACAAATAATATATATTTTTTCCTTTTCCACACTCTAATTCTAATGTACGTTTGATGATGGTACTCCAGAACGGCTTAAAATCTAAAGTTGCGAGGGTTCCTTGTTACCATCATCATTACTCTTGCAACTTATAATACGATTTTTCTATGAACTTTCTTTTAACAAAGACTTTGAATTTATTAATTGACATCTCTAGAACGCCTTGTGAGAGTTTATTATAGAAACGTATACAGTTACCCTTAAATGAGTTGTTAATTTTTTGCAGCCTACTAGAATTTATAACAAGTTTGTTTTTGTTTCGTAAGTTATATGATATACATTCACTCTTTTTATTAAAAGAGTCAATGTTTTTATGTACAACAAGTTTTCTAATATGTATACGCAGTGAACTGTCATTATCTTAACCACCTTGACTTTTTTTGTGTATTATGTTTTATTATTTATCATCTACGCATAATCGAGGGTAGTTATAACAATTACTTAGCCCAAACGATGTTATCGTCGATCCACAGGGATGAGGTCGCGTGGCAAGCGTACTGTAGGGGATTAAACACCAAAAGGGAAGTTATTCTTGGCTTAAAGTATTATTGGATTAAAATATTAAATTCCACTTCTATCTTTTGACAATGACTTCGTTAGCATAATTTCTGACTAATGGATCTTCAATGATAACGCAATGTATCTCTAGTGAAGTAAAAAACTACCAAATATTCTTTTTAACTAATATGTATGTGACATTCTCTCAAGGGGCTCGATCGATTTTGATGAAATTTTTTACATATATTCACTCGAATTTAATGATTCATAATATCTATATATTTAAGATTCCATCTATTACCAACTTCAGTTTCTTTTATTGAGTTTAATCTTACATAGAAGAGTTTCGACCAAATATCTTTTAAAAGCAGAAAATTATGTTTATAAGTACAGAGGCAAGTTCCACAGCAGGGTAACTATAATAAAACCAAAGAAAGGCAGGAATAAAATGCTTTATGAGGATATAATAAGTTAATTTAATAGTTAAGTATATACGCATTTATACATATCCATTACATAGCCACAATATTGCTTAACTTAACTTATAACACTACAACCTAAATCTTAATTTATAACACTTATAAAAAAATCAAAAATGTGATAAAAATAATTCTGGATCACATATCCATTTGGTAAGAGTTTGAATAATATTATTCAAAAAAACAACAAACATTTCATTTATGAGATTACAAGATTCTATTATATTTCTAATGAATTTTTGCCACAGGAACGGGAAAATCCAAGCGTTTAGCTAATAGTGAACATTGATTTTTGGTACTTCTATCACACCACAATTTTTGGAGATTTATTCATTACAAACGCTTAGCTACCCGTATATTTTGTTATATATATAAAAGAAAGTCGAACTTGAACCAGGGCCCTTAGACAAGATGCGTATTAGCGGGTACCGCCCCCTGGGCGCTGGACGCGCAAGTACACTCGGATGTATATTTGCGGAGGGCAGACGCCCGTCAGAGAGGGGACCTCCATCGCTAGGGGACGAAAGGGATTGGCTGCGCCAGGTGCAGGGACCAGTTGAGAGAATCGATCGCTGGGCGGTCGCAGATCGAAGCCGTGTCTCCGCTCCTTGGTCAGTGGGTCTCATGATCACGGCATGATCACTTTCCACTTGGCGCAGATTCTCGGGTTAGGGAGCCCATTGAGAAATGCCATGGCTGTGGATCCACAGAGGCTGCAGTGTGCCCCAGTTGGGATGAGCAGACATCTGCCCTAGTGGCCGTATTAGAGTCGACCGACCTCTCCCTGCCCACCGTTGTGAGAGCGATGGTGGAGTGGAGGCAGTGTTGGAATGCGGTTGTTTCCTTTCGCGACGAGGTGATGTTGCTGAAAGAGTCCGCGGAGCGGCGTCGTCAGGCGGATCCCGCCGCCCAAGCCCTCCGTCATAGGCGCCCGGGGCGACGACGCGCGGCTCACGACCGGCGTCTTCCCCCTTAGGACTAGCCCCTAGGACTAGGACGTCCCCATGGCGTCCCGGTATCCTATGATAGAATTTTTTCTCGTCTCGACAAAAAAAAAAGCCCGTATACAAGTCACTTTCGACAACTGCTAATGCTTAAAATTTTTCGATAAGTCTCAATATGAAACGTCATTCCCATACATTTTTTAGAAGAACATAGGAGGTTCGGAAACTTCTTCTTTATAGCCCATCCTGGTACACAGATTGTTGCAAGTTCTAACCGGACATGGATGCTTCGGTAAGATCCTACTCCTAATTGGGCAGGAAGAGTCACTCACTCAGCGCACCACGCTGTGGCAGATTGTACAGCCTGGAGACCTTAGCGTCATCTACTGGTGTCACAACGGTTGGTAACAATCTCTCACTGGAAGCATTATATGCACGATTCTATCCAGCGAGAAATGGTAGGAGAGGCCCATGAGCGAGAGATGGAATGTTACAGGGGACGCTGGCAAATTGCACCGGGGATAAGCAAGTAGCGCTCTTTCTATTGTGGTTATCTCCTTCATTAACAGCAAAAATCATACCGCGTATGCTCCTCTTCTTTGAAAATGGAGTTTGGAGGGCATGAAACATGGATTTATGCTTTTTCTCGGACCTCTCTTAGATTCCTGGTACAAGGGTACAATACGTTACCAATTTTCTATTGCTCCAGTTAAGGATGGGTTATTGTTTGATTTTAGTGGGTATCCTTAGTGGATATTAGACCTTAGCGCTTGACTCACCTGATGGTTAATGACGATATTCTATCTGGTACGAGGCAATATCTCTTATGGTTATGGTTGCTGATAGGGTGATTGAATCATCATCGTTGTCATAGAACGAGATGCTTATATTTATATTTATTCGAGTTAAAACAAAACTAATCGCCACGTCTAATCCAGGTTGTCATGGACAGGTACTTCAAAACAGCCATGCCCACCTGTACTTCACATGGACAATCTACGGAAAATTAGCCATGTCAATATGGGCAGTCTAAGGGAACGTTTTTTTTCTGGGTGTGCTTTTTCATGGACTATATCGTTATACAGACAAAACTCATTAAACACTAGTAAACTTGACTTCATTTCGTTTTATGGTGAATGTCCTAGATAGAGATAGAATTTATCTAACTTCCTATAAATTAATATATTCTAAACAAATTAAAAATCGATACCAAGGGTCTTTAGAAGTTCATAATTTAGATACCATCCTGTGCAACTCTATTTATAAAGCATTTTGTTTGTCTCTGTGCTGCAGCAATATGCAACTATATTCAGTATGTTCATGCAGTATTGCCAAACAATGGACTAATGTTTAATTACTTCTCTTTACCATTGACTTTATCTTTGCAATTACCGTCCTTCTCATCTTTACCAGGTGGTGCAATCATTAATAAATTATTACCATTCCTTTCACCAGCCAGATTTCTAAACGGTACATGTCTCCAACTAGAAGAAACGTAATACTGGTTCCTCAAAACTTTCATGTGATCTTTCCCAAATATAACCTCGGTTTTATTATATACACTTCTCTGGTTTCTTCTGAAGACTTCTTCGTTTTCTTCGTTACCAAATCTGCTGTATTCGACTTCGTAGGATAGTCTTTTGTCTTCGTCATAAGGTCTTTTAAGACGAAGCCTTCTTGATGTCGGACTTAAAGATGATTCGCATTTGATTGCTAGACCAGAATTTTCTTTGTTTGTCCCTAGGCCATGGGTTTTCTGCCATTCAAGTACTTCGCAGAGAAGGCCGATGTATCTGTACAATAAAATAAGAAATAAAAGGCCTTTTTTCTAGCAGATTACCAATTGATTGTGATGATGGTAAATGATGATACAGTTTAAGATGAATGCACGCTAATCATTATACCAGAATGAAATGTTTCAATTGGCGACATGTCTTTGGATAGTAAATAGCCATGACCAAGCCTCACAACAATCTAGATTCAGCAAAACTAGAAAAAGTAATTTGCTAAATTTGCGACGAGCCCGTAAAATATTATATCACCCCATGCTATAACTTGATGTTGTTACAATAAGCAAATTAAGCCTTGTAATGGAGGCCATATTAGTATACCATCTTATTATTCTAATGCAAAGGCAGTAACAAATCTCCAAGTAGTGAAAATGGCATTAATAGAGCGAGAGAGAGAGAGAGAGAGAGTACAGTTGCATTGTACACCACAATCGGTATGTAGCAATTTCTACCACACAACTTTTGGGTTGCAAAGATAAAATATACCCTAAAAACATGACGGATAAACTCCAAACTAAGAGTAGAGGGGCTTAGTCCCGGCTGTGGGATATTAAAGCTATTATTTACCTGATTGCCATCCTCAGTATTTCATTCTTAGAGAGCTTCTTGTCATGTGGATGTGTTGGTACCAATCTCCTTAGTTCTGCAAAAGCACCGCTTACATTTTGCTGACGCCATCTCTCACGACAGTTTGTGAAAAGCTTGCGAGGTGGTCGGAGTATACAGGAGTTTAGGGTTGGTAGATCTTCCGGTAGACTCTACAATAATGTGAAAATGAGAAAAATGTATCGATGAATATATATAAATTACTAGCAAAATCAAAAATGGTCAAGCTCATGTAAATTTTGATATAGATGAATAAGTATTTGAGAAAACCCAATGAAAATTTTAAAACATTTATGTATTTTAGGAGATAAATAAATCGACAGCCCTTAATTAGAGACATTTGACTGTTATGTATCTGTGAATTTTGTAGTTAATCTATAATTTGACGGAGAAGAGTATTAGTTAGGGATTATAGACGTAATATGAATAAGTGGGTTGAAGGCATTATTTGTATAGTTGATAACAATGCTAATCTAGATTACGAAAAAACCAAGACTGCTATATTTGATATCATGGATAAGTTTAAAGAACAAATAATTCTGTATTCTTCGACTAACGAATGTAAAATTGATAATTGTAAAGACTCCAGCAATAAAAGTAATGACAATCGTTTAATTTTGCCAAAGAATGAAAATATCTGAATCTAATTTAAATAAAAGTCCGCCTCCACCATTAGTATTAGAGAGGCCTCGCACGGTAATTGTTTAGATCATACAGCTTCATCATCACTGAAATATGATGCTTAAATAGGATCTTATATTTGACATCACATGCGCAGGGGCTGTCGAAATAGTGACCTGTTTATAGAAGTGCAAAATATTATAGAAGTGTAAATAAAAGAGTACTAGATGGAATCTCCTGCAAATAACCTTGAGGATAGAAGCCCAGTAGTCAAATAATGCAAGTAACTTTATATCGTTGAATCGTTGAAAGTCGTTTCTATTAAAACAACGGTTTGGTAGAAAGTTTTTAGTTTCTTTCATTGATAAAACTATGGCATAATGTATCTTTAAACCTCTCTCCTGAACAGTTGTACGCATGTAAATCAGACTTACTTAATATGTCAGGCATAAGCTGTGGTCAACATTATCTACGTATGGGGTGAGTGTGGAACTGATTCAGGCTCTATGAGGGTTATAGTGCTTGTGACAGAACAAACGGGGCGTACATGGAGTGGTTCCCAGTCAAAAGAGGTGTTCGACAGGGATGTGTTTCGTCACCATGTTTGCTCAACCTATTCATTGATAACTGTTTGACAGATTTAAAAGAAAGTGTGTATGAATTAACAATGAATGAATTACTCATCAAATTTTTACTCTACCATGATGATCAAGTAATACTTGCATCATCTGCTAATGAGCTGCAGGAGATGGTAAATATTATGAATGAAGCTTTGAAAAGTAAAGGAATGAAGTGAATGTAAACAGAAAGAGAGTCACGTTTTTTGAAAGAGATAAATTTATAACGAATGGCAATATTTTGATAAATGGGGAACAAGTGGAAGATGTGAAAGTGATATTGAAAATAGAGTGAATGCAGGGATATGGTAAATGGTGCTCTGTACGACTTTGTGAATAGCCAGAGGGCGTCTCAATGAGCCAGACTGGCTGTGCATGTAGGAGTGTTGGTGCCCACACTTATGTATGGTAGTAAAAGTTGGGTATCGCAGAAGAAGCACAAAAGTAAAATAAATGCGGTAGAAATGAGAGCGTTGAGAAATATGAATGAATTGAAACTGAGTGACAGAGTAAGAAATAGTGTGATAAGAGGACGTTAGGGCTTAAAAGAAGAAGTGACTAAAATTGAGAAAGGTTAGGGCTCGTAGCGAGAATAAACGAAAGGAGACTGAAAAGAGGATTTATGACTCAAGTCAGAATGGGAAATTTGGAAGGTGAAGACCAACGCGAACGTTCCTGGACCATATCTAGGACATTTTAAACAAGGGCCAGGTCAAGAATACTCTAAACCGAGGATCTTGTATGAAAGGTTTAATGAGAATGGAAGAAGCGAAGGAGATATGCAAGGGTCGTGGCAAGTGGAAGGACATGGTCTCTGCCTACCCCTATAAAATGTATGTATAACTTAATAGGAACAAACAATATACCTACTGGTGACATTCCGTGATGATTGGTTACTTCTAAGCTAACCTATTACTACAGCCGTTAATATATACCTGTATGCTTCTGGAAGGTTGCCTATCATCGTCGCTGTCAGGAAGACAGAGGTCGTCGCTCAACATCTCACTGTCAGGCTCTTCATCAGAACAAGACTCTTGATCCGAAGCCATTGTATTAGAATATCCTAAAAAAATTAAATCTCAAAACTATACACGACGTTTGAAAATCTGGAGTTCGACTCAGGATACATTACTTTCTTTCGATTGAGATTTTTACACGCCAGTCTTACACGATAATTGGGCTATCCAAAACTGAAAGAATCTTGCAATTGCAAACTATTACTTCCTGAATTAAAAGCGTTCAATCAAATAAACAAACTTTAGCTTAATAACGTTAGTGGAGATATTTTTTGTTATTAAACTAACCATAATACAATGCCTTAAGAGATTGACATTTTTAAATTCGTTATATCTTTTGAATTGAATGCCCGAGTTTAATACTTTAAAAAGCATTTTACAGGTATTGAAATGGTCTTTGATAAAATAGTTTAAATAAGATAAGGATTAACAGATAGGTATGAATAATATGGTTTGATTATGGTCGCTACTTTCATTAACTTTTAAAATGTAAGAAAGTAGTTATAACGGAATAACTATAGTAGTTGGACATATGGTATCACGGACTTTTTGGTAGATGTTAATGTGTTCTATAACATTGTAAAATTTTTTTTTTCTATCTTCAGCGGTTTCTGCAGCACACGCGTTAACTGGTTTTATATTTCACACTTTTACATTAATGTATTTTTCTTAGGGATCCCTTTTTTTTTTTAAGTTATAAAACATAAATGTTAAGTAGTGCGGTTTGAAATTACACTTATGGATAAAAACTTTAAAATCTGATGTCTAATTTGGGCCATGTTAACTATTATGCAAGGATTCACGGACTCAAATGATTTGGTCTTAACTTCAGACCAGCCAACTGAACAGTTGTTTTTGTAGATCCGATTTTCTTAATTGAGATTCAAGATAATCCTTTCCTCATAATGTCCTGGATGATAATAAATAACGACTTATAAAGGACTGGTCCAACACCGTGCATTGAAGAGCATGTTAAGCCATCACCTTCGCCTGATTTCTCTACGTGAGTATCCCATCCCATTAAGATGTTTATACATATTCTGCAGCGCTATAAAATCTCCTGTACAAATTGCTAATATTACTAGTCCAAAGCAATTCGTAGATAATAATAGTATCAGCATCATCCTGGTCACTAAATGGAATGTGAAGTGCGACCCTATAGTGATCTTTTTAAAGGATGATGAAGGATCCATTGGGTTTTAATAGGTATTACAAGTAAGTCCCAATCTCCCGACTGGAATGAATTTGTTTTCCATTGGAGTACGTAAAGCCCAATCAGCTGTTCAAAAAATCGACAATGATCAATATCAGTTAGCCATCTGGTCCAAAGTTAATTGTTTACAACTGAATCCACACAAAACCAAATACATCTAATTTTAGCGTGGTGTTCAATAAAGAATATTATCTATCTACTTACTTTTACGGACTCTTACTCAGATACGAAAAATAACTGTACAAAATATTAATATTGTTTTACAAAGACATAGTATTGAGAGAGTCTCAGAAGCTCGGAAATGTGTCGTGCTAATGGATGAAAGTCCACCCTTTGAGAAATATGTCCTAAATACTGTTAGAAACAGGAGAAAGTAGAAGGCACAAGACCATGAGGGAGATCCCCAATGCGATGGACGGATCAAGTTAAGGCTGCGGTGGGCGCTCCAGTACATGAATGTGCCCGGTTAACGACCTGCAGGCAAAGGTGGCAGGAAGTCGTGCGGCCAGTACTGTCTAGTACCGAACACGCTGGAACATGATAATCACGACCACTCTGACAAGAGTGATGCGACTAAAAAGAAGAAGAAGACTGTTAGAAACTGTTACTTCAGGCTCAAGGTGCTATATCGTATTAAACCTTTCATCAGCGAGACGGTGCGTGTTAGCATTTGCGAGGCGTTAGTGCTCTCGAAGCTAAATTATGCCGATGTCGTTATAGGACCACGGCTATTATCCAGGACTAAAAGTTTGATTCAAAGGGTACAGAATGCTTGTGCACGCTTCTCTTCACTCTTCACGATCACATAACCCCATTCTTAAGTGATGCAACCTACTTAACACACACAATACGGCATCTATCTACCTACGGTTCTGAGACGTAGTCGCTGACTATGGGCCTCAAGCGGAAGCTCAGAGTCACTCAGCGTGCGATGGAGAGGGCTATGCTCGGAGTTTCTCTACGCGATCGAATTGGAAATGAAGAGATCCGTAGTAGAACCAACGTCACCGACATAGCCCTACGAATCACGAACCTGAAGTTGCAATGGGCGGGGCACATAGTCCAAAGGACCGATAGACGTTGAGGGCCCAAGGTGCTGGAGTGGCGAACCCGAACCGGACGGCGCAGTATAGGCAGACCCCCCACAAGGTGGACCGATGATATAAAGAGGATTGCCGCTGGAGCCAGACGGCGCAAGATCGGGCCTTGTGGACGTCATTACGAGAGATCTATGTGCAGCAGTGGACGTCCATCGGTTGAAGCGACAAGCTTCAATTCGGTTCAGAATTTTAAAAGAAACCACAAATTGCACCTATTGCATTTACAGTGTCAAGGAGAATAATATTGGGCTGGAACTGATGACAAGCAATTAATGACTCGAAACACAGGGCAATGGTACATTTCATCCAGCAAAATTTTGCCCATCTATCTTTAAACCGACTTGATGCCTACACACACATTAACTTTCCATCACTTGCCCGAAGAATGGCGAATAGGTTAACTATTAGTTGTTAAGTTGTCACTGACTTATTATTGACGTAAATTTATTATTTATTTATTTAGTATTATTGAGTTAGTTTCTTTCTATCTATCTGCGGCTACATTACTTTTGTTATCATAGTAGGTGTATAATTTTTTATATTCTTTCTCTGTAGTTAAGTGTGATGTAAGAAATAAAAGGTTGTTTATTTATTTGTTTATGATTTATTTATAAAGGCAATTCCAAGTGTCAAAGTAAGCTTTTAATTGTTGTAAAATAACCCGTCGCGCCCTGTTGTCAGGAAGAATTGTAGGCCGCATAAGATTAACAACTCATTTAAAGGTAACTGTATACGTTTCTATAATAAACTCTCACAAGACATTTTAGAGATGTCAATTAATAAATTCAAAGTCTTTGTTAAAGAAAGTTGATAGAAAAATCGTATTATAAGTTGTAAGATTACTTAAAGGATAGAAACGCGTTGGAGTGAACGAAAAGCTCTAATTTGAATTAAAATACAATAAACTAATATGATATTGTTATGATGATGGTAACAAAAAAAAAGACGCGACTGAGTTTGTAGTGGGTTCTTCTCGAATCAGGGCATGAAGGATCCCTCGTAACTTTAGATTTTAAGCCGTTCTTGAGTACCATCATTACCAGACCAGACCAGACGTATATTAGAATCAGAGTGTGGAAAAAAATATATATTTTTGATTTGATTTGTTTGAGAATAGGAAACCGAGTCTCGTGTCCTTTTCTTTAATAAATCTAACACAAAATTAATCTAACACATTTATTTTTTTAATAATGAACAAGCAATGACTATTATAACCTATCACCGGAAGCCGTTATCAACGGACGTGCTATATTTAACACCGCGCTTGGATCTTTAAAGTATATTTAATGTTTTACTATACTTTAACAAAATCAAACTAATTAAATTATTTTAGTGATTAGGTGCATCCAGTATAGGAAAGATACTGACTAGGAAACATTTATATAATCGTCGTCGTCGTCACTTTAACCGATGGGCGTCCACTGCTGGACATAGGTCTCACGTAATGACGTCCACAAGGCCCGATCTTGCGCCACCTGGTTCCAGAGGCTACCAGACCCTCTTTATATCATCGGTCCACGTTGTGGGGGGTCGCCACTCCAGCACCTTGGGGCCCCAATGTCCATCAGTCCTTCGGACTATGTGCCCCGCCCATTGCCACTTCAGGTTCGCGATTCGCAGGACTATGTCGGTGACTCTGGTTCTACTACGGATCTCTTCATTTCTGATTCGATCACGTAGAGAAACTCCGAGCATAGCCCTCTCCATCGCACGCTGAGTGACTCTGAGCTTCCGCATGAGGCCTTATAGTCAGCGACCACGTCTCGGAACCGTCGGTAATCACTAGCAACACGCACTGTTTGAAGACTTTGGTCTTCAGGCACTGAGGGATATCGGACGAAAATATCTGGCGTAGTTTCCCCAACGCTGCCCAACCGAGCTGGATTCGGCGGTTTACCTGTTTGTCGAAATTGGATCTACCTAGTTGGACTATGTGTCCCAGGTATGTATATTCGTCAACAATTTCGAGAGCTGAGTTCTCAACGATGACTGGGTGTAGCGGTACATGGATATTAGACATAATTTTTGTTCATTTCCAGCCCATCTGTTGAGAAACTCTGTTGAGGTCATCGAGCATTATATTGAGATCTTCGAGAGTCTCTGCCATAATGACCACATCATCGGCAAAACGTTGATGTTGATGCCCAGTCCGTTCCACTCCAAAAGCTTAGAAAGTTCTTCCAGCACCGCAGTGAAGAGCTTCTGGGAGATAACATCTCCCTGTCACACTCCACGCTGCAGTTGGATAGACTCTGTGCTTTGGTCCTGTATACGGACTGACATGGTGGCGTTTTCGTACAAGCACTTCAACACGTGTATGTACCGGTAGTCAATTCGGCATCTCTGTAAGATCTCAATCACGGCCCATGTTTCCACCGAATCGAAGGCTTTCTTATAGTCCACGAACGCTAAGCAAATGCCCGATTATACTCTTCGGTCTTCTTTATAATCTGCCGCAGCGTAAAGATGTGGTCTATGGTACTAAAGCCTTTTCGGAATCCGGCTTGTTCGGTGGGCTGGAAGTCGTCAAATCTGCGAGCGAGACGATTCGTAAGACGTATTTATATAATACACTTGTTAAATCAAAATAAAAACGTTATATTAACTGTATAATGAGCTGCCTTAATTTAGAAGTATATCTTCACAGGATACCAGTTCAAACTATTAGCATTTAGCTGCTGGGTTTCGTGGGTGAAGGGTTCAGCTTAAGCGAAGCTAATGGGGAAAGGCTGATGAACCCTCTTAGCTCTTGCAAAGCACTGCACTTGGGTGAAAACGTTCCGTAAAATGAACTTCATAAAAAAACATGGTACACAAGTTTTCACATAAACTACTGGACCAATTTCAAACATTTTTTCACCATTACCAAGCTGCATTTTCACTGAACGAAAGAGGCTATATTACTTTCTCAAAAAAAATAGGTAACCCTAATAAAATTACATTAAAGTAACAAAAGGTGTGAAAAAAATTGGCACAAAAAATCTGTTATCGCGTGCGCTACGGAAACTATTGATGATAGAAGAAAAAATGTTTTACAGTATTATAGAACGTATTAATATCTACAAAAAATTCTAGGATACCATATGTAGTTATGCCATTATAAACCCGAATATTAGAAATAAAGCCAATGTAGTTTTTGACGACTACACTGATCACGAAATCTACAAAATTATTCATTTTTGATTTAAATTTTAGCAGTGACCTTAAGCAATGTAGACAGTTATTAAATACATATTATTCAGAAATGGGCAAATGGTCACCCATATATTTGCGGGACAAATGGAACCGCCAAATATTTGTGGGTTAAAAAGGCAAGAGGTTTTATCACACATAATACCACTGTCTTCGCTTAAGCTTCTGAACCCTTCACCCACGAGAAGAAACACAACAACTACTTGCTACTTTCAACTGGTATTCTGTGAGGAACTGGTACTTCCAAGTTTAAACCAGCTCAATAAAATCATACAGGTAATAACTGTGTATTTTATAATTAAATCAAGTCAGTTTTTTTAGTTACAACTATATCAAGTTCCCCTTTGTTAAAATGGAAATAACAAATGATTATTTCGATATACATAGATACTACGATACAAAGAGATTTACAATTACTTAGTATTAGGTACTTTTAGTGCGCAATTGGGCGGTCTTATCGGTATAGTCATTAGGTTTTATATATAAAGGCCATTGACAGTTTTTTACGAGAAGCTTTCAAATACTTAGAAGGCAATATAAGTATTTAATGCAGGATCAAATAGTACGTTACTTATAAAAAGTAAGAATTGTTGCATACATAGAAGCCATAGACATGAAATACACACGCTGTATATTAAATTGAGTGTTCTAACCTTTGTTTCCTGTAATATCAGTCACTGTTGGCATAAACACAATGAAATGAACTGTGTAACAATAAAATATGAATAACTAATTGTGAAAACGGAACGAGAAGTTTAACAAACGCGACCCTTCACATACAAAGGTCGGAGAACGACTGGGGGAAATTCAATTAAAATATTTGAATTTCGAAGGGGGTTTCGCTCGTGTTGTCTGATTGGCCCGCTGTTGTGGGGAAACTGACCAATGAGATTCAAGGGCGGGGTAAGGGGGTCTTTGATCTGGATTCTAATAATTTTCAGGCTTAAAGGCCCCATACACTAACAATCACTTTTGATGGCTTCGCTGGCGCAATAATGTGGCTTTGGGCGTTTGGTCGGTACGATGCTATTCAGAAACCATGTGAGGTAAATTACCTCTTACCAAGTTAGTAAGTTTTCGTCTATATTTCTTTATATATTAAAGACAACTATAAAACATTTACCCATTAAACAAAGTAGATTTCAGTAAATATTATCACAGAAAATGATAACAACATTTGAATTGGAATTAAATTATCATATTCTAAATGAATTTTAATTGATCATTCCTTATTTAATATCATTGTAGCTATTGCGTTCGTCGTCGTCGTCGCTTCAACCGATGGACGTCCACTGCTGGACATAGGTCTCACGTAATGACGTCCACAAGGCCCGATCTTGCGCCTCCTGGCTCCAGCGGCTACCGGCGACCCTCTTTATATCATCGGTTCACCTTGTGGGGGGTCGCCACTCCAGCACCTTCGGCCCCCAACGTCCATCGGTCCGTCGGACTATGTGCCCCGCCCATTGCCACTTCAGGTTCGCGATTCGTAGGACTATGTCGGTGACATTGGTTCTGCTACGGATCTCCTCATTTCTGATTTGATCGCGTAGAGAAACTCCGAGCATAGCCCTCTCCATCGCACGCTGAGTGACACTGAGCTTTCGAATGAGGCCCATAGTCAGCGACCACGTTTCGGAGCCGTAGGTCATCACTGGCAACACGCACTGTTCGAAGAGCTTCGTCTTCAGGCACTGAGGGATATCGAACGAAAATATCTGGCGTAGTTTCCCGAAGCTATTGCATTATTATTAGTTATTAGTTCTTATATGGTTAACAATTTGTGATATTACAAAGGCAAACAGTGTATTAAAGTCTCATTGATAGGCAAAGGTTTCCTCAAGCACAGGAGAAAGGGTTTAAGTACCCATCTAAGTTAACAGGCTTCGTTAATCTCGGAATTACTTCCAGGATTCGCAAATTTCATCACAATGTTATCTAAAAAACCGGAATGATGGGTTTTATACAACTGTTTTAACACATAAGTTTTACTTGCTGGTGAATATAACGCAAGTCAGAGTCTATGGAAATTAGAAACATGGACAATCATCAGCGAAATATAAACTTTTTTACGAGCAAATAGCAGTTTCATTGCCTACTCTTACAATCAGCGTCTGAGTTATTACACCCCGTTTTCTGAACACCGTGAAGACACCCCGACCAGAATGGACCAGGATGCTGGCCTCGCAATACCCTCTTTATTCGTAAGTGAGACACCAGAGGTTGAACTTTCCTGGTACCCTAGATAAATCCGACTTAGAACTCATGCAGGGGGGATCTGGTGATCATCTACTTCATTCTCCCTCTCTCTCACGTCGTCTTCCTTTAACGAGATCTCCGGTCACTTGAGATCATCGCAAATGTAGTGGTTCTATTCCTGAAAGGTTACATGAGGTCCTGAGTTCAAGCCCCGGGTCAAGGCAATTCAAAAATCGATATTTGCCCAGTGCTATGTAGTTGTCGGTGTGCTCCACCCTCGTGTCTGATGTCTCTCCATGAGTGTTGGATTACCTCACATCGGAGTAATGAGAGTGAAAGAATAGAGAGTGCACTTGTGTAATATACCAATGCTCTAAACACTTTCTTATGAGTGAGGACGCCTGTGCCCAACTAATGGGATGTTAATGGGCTGCTACTTTTTTTACCTTTAGCGCTTAACTGTAATCACACGTGATGATACAATCTAAGATGGAAGCGCGCTAATATGTTAAGAAGTAATTTACCTCTCTTTGTTTCTACACAGCATCGTATCGCAATACAAATCTCTTGCTTAGCGGTACGTCTTTGTTAGTAAGGTGGTGACTAGCTGCGGCCAAAGCTTTCCAGTCCAGACTTCCAGAGCTTAGAAAATGCAATCCTAAATACGTCCTACGGGGGATCGAGCCCAGGACCTGTGCTAGCATGACGTCGTCAAAAAAAGTGTATAAAGCTAATGAATTTTCACAAGACTACCATCTTCTGTATTGTAAAATTTTATTTCACTTAGTTTTTACTTCTTTTCAGATTATATGATACACACTTACATTCATAATCTAATCAATATAAAAAAAATTAAAATACTCTACAGTTATTATAAATTGTTAAGAGAGATGTGAAAGATAGTTTCAAAATTTAATGAATAAAGTGAATAATTGGACTGGAGTGTTGCAAAGTTTCCCATTGAATGTGGGAGTTGTTAGAGAGATAGGCATAGAAGAAGTACAAAAGGCTGTCCAAATTATGAGAGACGGTAAATCGGTGGGACCTGATGAGATACCAATAGAAGTGTGGAAGTTTATGGAAGGGGATGGATGGATATGGCTGTCTTTGTTCTTCAATAAGTTGTTACAAGAAGAGACGAATGGTGTATCAGTTCGCTAGTAAGTAAGTAGCAGCCCATTAAAGTCCCACTGCTGGGCACAGGCCTCCTCACTCCGAGGAGCGAGGGTTTTTAGAGCATAGACCCACCACGCTGCTCCAGTGCGGATTGGCAGGCATAGTACACAAGTGCACTCTCTATTCCTTAAATCTCATAATCAGATGTGACGGGAGAATCCGACACGACCGGAGGGAGATCAGGCGCAGGACTGACGGCTTAACGTGCTCTCCAAGGCACGGGGGTGGATCACACCGCCAGCTTCCCAACTTCAGGCAAATATTGAGAAATTCTTAATAGAAAACTCAATATTGATATTTGAATTGGCCCGACCTGAGACTCGAACCCAGGACCTCATGTCTGTAGTCGAACATGCTAACCATTAGACCAATGAGGCAGTTGAAATTATGAGAGACGGTAAATCGGTGGGACCTGATGAGATACCAATAGAAGTGTGGAAGTTTCTGGAAGGGGATGGATGGATGTGGCTGTCTTTGTTCTTCAATAAGTTGTTCCAAGAAGAGACGAATGGTGTATCAGTTCGCTAGTGCCTATTTTCAAAAACAAGGGTGATGTACAGGACTGTAATAATTATAGAGGTATAAAGCTCACACAGTGACGAAAGTGACGGAGAATCAGTTTGGATTCATGCCAGAACTTGGAACAATGGATGCCATATTCTCACTTCGCCAACTTTGCGAAAAGTACAAACGAGTACATAATTACTTGCATACGGTATTTATTGATCTGGAGAAGGAATATGAGTACCCCGTGAAGTCTTGTGGTGGGCTTTGAAAGAGAAAAGAGTGTCTGGTTTATACAGAAGTATGAATATTATGATTTGATTAATGTCGGCACTTTCATTAACCTTTAATATGCAAAAAATGTAGTTATAGTTGCATAACTTCAGTAGTTAGATATATGGTATCGCGAAATTTTTTATAGATATTAAATAAGTTCTACAATTTTTTACAATTTTTAAGAATGAATGAATTACTCATCAAATATTTACTCTACGCTGATGATCCGCTCCGCTCATCCGCTCATGAGCTTCAGGAGATGGTAAATATTATGAATGAAGCTTTGAAAGGGAAAGGAAAGAAAGTGAATGTAAACAAAATGAAAGTTATTCTTTTTGAAAAAGTTGAATCTATGATGAATGTCAATATTTTGATAGATGGGGAACAAGTGGAAGAGTTGAAAGAATTTGTATACTTGGGATCTAAATTTAAAAAGGATGGAACATGTGAAAGTGATATTGAAAGGAGAGTGAATGCAGGGAATGTGGTAATGGTGCTCTGAACGCCTTTTTGAATAGTCAGATGGTGTCTCTAAGGGCCAGATTGGTTGTGCATGCAGGATTGTTGGTACCAACACTTTTATATGTTAATGAAAGTTGGGTATGACAGAAGAATCACATAAGTAAAATAAATGCGGTAGAGATGAGAGCGTTGAGAAGTATGAGTGGATTGAAACTGAGTGATAGAGTAAGAAATAGTGTGATAAGAGAACGTTGTGGTATAAAAGAAGACGTAGTGACTAAAATTGAGAAAGGTATGCTTAGATGTTTTGGGCATGTAGAGAGAATGAATGACAGGAGACTGACAAAAAGGATTTATGAGTCAAGAGTGAATGCGAAAGTTGGTATGGGAAGGCCAAGGCGATTGTTCCTGGACCAAATCCAGGACATTTTAAATAAGGGCCAGATCAAGAGTACTCTACACCGACGAACTTGTATGAAAGGTTGTGTATGCCTACCCCTATGGGAATAAGGCGTGATGCTATGTATGTATGTATACAATTTCTTTTTTTATTTTGTTTAGTTTTAGTTTACGTAGCACACGCGATAACAATTTTTTTTGTTTCACATCTTGGGTTACATTAATTCATTTTTCTTAGAGGGTCCCTATTTTTTTGGAGAAAGTAATATAGCCTATATCGCAGTGTAAATGCAGGTATCTAATCATGAAAAAAAATATAAAATCGGCCCAGTAGCTTTTGTGTGAAAACGTTTCAAACATACATGCATACTTACATACAAAAACACAAATGTTTCCTCTTTATTATAGTTTAGACAACATAAATTTCCCTTTAAAGCAATTATAATCGTTAGGATATTGATTTATATACATTTCATTGTACGTTAAATCTTCCTGAATTGATATTCGTTCATTAGAACAGGTTTTACAACTAATTATTTCGTAGATATAAAGTACACGATACACGAGGCATCCTCAGTTGCGATTGGCTTAAAATGCTTATCTATAAGGCTTGATAATGTAAAGCGAATAGAAAAGTGATAATACAATTGCTTTAAAAATATTACTATGTAAATACGACTTAATA
Source organism: Elymnias hypermnestra (assembly GCA_015832385.1). Classification (NCBI taxonomy): domain Eukaryota; kingdom Metazoa; phylum Arthropoda; class Insecta; order Lepidoptera; family Nymphalidae; genus Elymnias; species Elymnias hypermnestra. The sequence continues at coordinate 707,779 of JACTOM010000212.1, read as the reverse complement.
TATCTGCACGTGCTTCAGGATTAAAAACACGTATCTTATATCCTAATTTTATTATAATTGTAAATAAAAATTAATGTTATAACCTAGATTTTTTATACATTCTTATTAGATTAAATTTGTAGCAAAAACATAATTGTATCATATAAAATAAAGTAAATAATATAACATATAAAGATAGAAAAGCTCGCGGAGCGCTTGCTCGCTGCGTACCGAACGTTTGCCAGCCGTATGTATATTGGCCGTTTTGGCAGCGAAATCTTTCCGCGCTTTCCTTCCGTCTCCGTTCGCGTGTTTTCCGTTTCAATGCCTGTAAAATACTTTTCAAATGGCATGGTAACATAAAATACAAATGAAAGGGAATGATATTATTACGATTTAATAAAAACAAAAATTGGGCGTAAGTTTGCAGCATGGATCGGCTTTAAGCTCTTATTTGGTCCTCCTGGTAATGGGTGCATTGACATCAGACATACAAGAGGAAGCACCCTGGTGCATGCTGTTTGCCGACGACATTGTGCTTGTCGGAAAGGATGGAGCTGAGGTGCAAACAAGGCTGGAAAAATGGCAGGAAAAACTGAAAAGCGTAGGGTTGATAATCAATAGGACCAAAACAGAATATCTGTTCTGTGATTCCGAGAATGCATTCAGTTTTTCATCAGTCTTAGATGGTGTATCCCTTCGAGTCTGCTCCGATTTCCGTTACCTCGACTCTATCTTCTATTTCTTACTTTTTAGAGCATTTGTAAGTTTGTTTTGAATGCGGTTCTTTTTTTGTCAAAATTTATGTTTTTTTTTTATTTTTAGTGAATCTGAAGTAAACTAACAAATTTGTCTCAATATATGTACACCTAAATCGCATTTCTCATATAAGATAACACCGTTTGAATGAAACAACTTTCCAAAGTTAAATTTACATTAATATCGCCACACCCGGAATCGAACCGGCAACCTTATACCATCGCTTCACACATAATTCACCTTTCAAATATTGCAATGCAGCAACAAACGTAATGTCATTGGCATTTGATTACAGACAGTTATATATCTTGCCAAAATCACACTCTTACTGTAAGTCGTTGAGGAGTTCCATTGATCTTCATATTTAACTACGACTAGCCCTTGACCATACCGAAGTTACGGTAGGCGACTCAAATATCGTTGATTTGCTCCTAAGAATTGAAGAGTTCCGTAACTTTGTCATGGGACTCCATCATCAGAACCTTACCAAACTATCACAAAACAACCCTTGAAGTACTCGTATATCCTTTTCAATAAAAAAAGAATCATCGAAATCGGTTGGCGTGATCTTGAGTTATTCGTCCATTTGTCGCGCACATGCTCACGCAAATTTAAGACTTATCCGGTTTTGTCATGGATGCCATCATCAGAACTGGTTTTAAAAAAAATGGGACCCTATGACGAGCACCACCTTTCAATTGAAAAAAAATCATCAAGATGGGTCCACCCAGTCAGGAGATATGAGGTAACAAACATAAAAAAAGCAAATACGGGATATCCTAAAAGAAATGTTATATATAGTAGATCGAATAAAAAAAAGTAAGTCATATAAAGAAAAAATGTTAAATAATTATTTAAATACACTTCATTTCTTGAAAAAAATGTAGTCTAAAATTTAGATCCTCGCGTTTTTGGCACGTATTTAATGGAACAGTTATATTACTTATGATGGCTCGGCAGGTGGACTGAGGAATGGCTGCCATTTCGTGATGGATGTTTTCTTTCAAATGAGCCAGTGAAGTCGGCTTATTGGCATAAACTTTGGATTAAAGATAACGCAACTGGAAAAACTCTATAGGGGTAAAATCTGGACTGCGTGGAGGCCAAATTATGTCAGCTCTCCGGGAGATCGATTGGACGACATATGTGGGAGTTGCTCCGTCCAGTTGGAACCATGTTCTTTGGTTACAACCAGGAAAGGTTTGCAGTTCAGGTACCAGGAAGTTGTCTAACATCTCCACATAAAATTCACTGTAACTGCAGACACCATTTCTCCTTCATAAAAATAAGAGCCGACAATTCCTCGCGCCCACATCGTAGCCCATACGGTCACTTTCGGCGAATATTTGCGTTTCGGATTCATTGGATTCCAGCGGCTGTTCTGCTTATACGTAAATAAAGCAGAACAGCCGCTGGAGTCCAATGAAGATAAAAATGAGCTTTATTCGAAAACAAAATGTTGGTAAAATTGAAAATCGCTCAATCACCTGATTTACGATATTAAGCCTCGGATTGGCTTCTTAGTGCTTGAATTCTTGCACCAGTTGAATTTTGTAGGGGTGCAGCTCTACAGCAACTGAATTCCCAAAAGCCACGCTGCCGATTGACATAACCCCCGCGCCCTTCGGTTACCTTGCGTTCACACAGTAAGCTAAATAAATATAAAATTTCTTTTGAGGCACCTGATATAACTGTTTTCAACTTCAGGTATCGAACTATCAACATGGAATAATCAAGGGGTTATTCGCATTATTATTACTTCCAGAACCCAAACTTCCAGAAAACTCTCTAGAAATGTCACTTAATATATTCAAAAACTAAACGAAAATTTTACTATAATTTAAAGGATTATTTAGACAATAAAAAAGGATGGAATTGATTGGATTTCTCTAATTGTGTAATGGAGCCCTCGTAACTTAAGATTATAATATCTAATATTATCATCAGTACACTGGAAATAATATACAAACAATATTTGACGTTTTAAATGTTGTAAAAGCCTATTTGAATAAAAAAGATGACCTCTTGAATAATATATATTTCAAATTAGTTTATGGCAATATTTTTATTGTACAGTTTATCTCTCTTAACGACAGAACAAAGCGTCGCAAAAATATTGGCATACGTTTATGACATAGTTTTATCAAATAGGATATAATCGCTGGCAATAAATGAAAAACGCCTTCAACTGCAATAAAATAATATATCATTAAACAAAGTTACTATATTCAACGCATTGTTTCGTAATTTTGCAGAGAATATAGTGATGTAGCAATCGTAATCTCACGAAGAGATTAATCATTTGGGCAAAAGAGTTTTGCAGTGTTTATTTCTCCACTCTCATTGTGGAATGTACCGAAACTCGTGGAGAGATCAAAAGCACATGGCTACCTGATTCCCCACCTAAGAACATCAATATCATATGGATTCAAACCCAAAATATAATTAGGCATATGTACCCTAAATTAGAGTCGCTAAGAAACAAATTCAAGGCAGTTAACATAATGACAATTCACTGCGTATATATATTAGAAAACTTGTTGTACGTACACAAAAACAAACTTGTTGTAAATTCTAGTAGGCTGCATAAGATTAACAACTCATTTAAGGGTAACTGTATACGTTTCTATAATAAACACGGTAACTGTATACGTTTCTATAATAAAATTTTCTTTACGGTGCATAACTGAAAAATGTTTGGCTAAACACCAAAAAGTTTATTGCGCGTTCGTAGATTTAGAAAAGGCCTATGATCGAGTGGTGAGGAATGAGCTGTGGTCAACGTTATCTACGTATGGGGTGAGCGGTTGTCTGATCCAAGCATTGAAGTCTCTCTATGAGGGTTCTAGTGCCTGTGTCAGAATAAACGGAGCGTACACGGAGTGGTTTCCTGTCGAAAGAGGTGTTCGACAGGGATGTGTTGCGTCACCATGGCTGTTCAACCTTTTCATGGATAAATGTTTGACAGATTTAAAAGAATGTATGTATGGGTTAAGAATGAATGAATTACTCATCAAATGTTTACTCTACGCTGATGATCAAGTAATACTTGCGTCATCCGCTAACGAGCTTCAGGAGATGCTAAATATTATGAATGAAGCTTTGAAAGGGAAAGGAATGAAAGTGAATGTAAACAAAACGAAAGT
>JACTOM010000212.1:657481-697217 GCA_015832385.1 Elymnias hypermnestra | reverse complement strand
GGAAGACCGAGGCGAACGTTCCTGGACCAAATCCAGGACATTTTAAATAACGGCCAGGTCAAGAGTACTCTAAACCGACGAACTTGTATGAAAGATTTAATGAGATTGAAAGAAGCGAAGGAGATATGCAAGGATCGTGGCAAGTGGAAGGATGTTGTCTCTGCCTACCCCTATGGGAATAAGGCGTGATGCTATGTATGTATGTATGTATATTCTATTATTTTATTTATTTATTTTACAAAATCTACAGCCCTTTTAAAACTAACATATAATGTAATTAAATTAAGTTAAGGCCAATTAAGGATTTTAAATTTGTTTATTATTAGGTCTCTCTCTGTGTGTGTGGGTGTGCGACTGTAAAATTTTGCGGATAAAACACGTGATTAGCGTCACGAAGATGTGCAGCGTTTTTTATGCTAAGAAGTGAAACTTCTTTAAATACATAAGGGTAATTTTATTTACTCATGAAACGCTTGATTAGCGTCACGAAGATGTGCAGCGTTTTTTATGGTAAGAAGTGAAACTTCTTTAGGCGTATGAGGTAAAATGTTTACGCATGGAACGCTTGATTATCGTCACGAAGATGTGCAGCGTATTTTTTGCTACGAAGTGAAACTTCTTTAGGCGTATGAGGGTAAAATGTTTACGCATGAAACGCTTGATTATCGTCACGAAGATGTGCAGCGTTTTATGATAATATGTTTGAAAGTTAGGTAGTTTTAATATTATAAATAACCAGTGGCATAATAATTTAATATACTGTTTTTCCAAAAATTTAAAGTAAAAACATTTCATAAATTGTCTTTTCTAAATTTGTAACTCTAAATCTCGTAAATCTAAAGCTTTAGATTTGTATAAATACAAGACTTAAAAATTAGTTTGCCAAAGAAGTTTCACTTCTGACGTGTGTATTTTGTACGGTCGCACTTTAATGTTCAAATATATAGTTAAAATTAAATATGGTCGAATTTCGACCATTGAGTGACCACTGAGTGACCACTTATGTATATAAATACATAAATAATGTTGCCTTTATAAAATAATTTTGGTCGGAATTCTGAAAAGTGAACAAAAAAACAGTTTTTAAGCTCACTCATTAAGTTTTGATAAGTTTCATACAAAAGTGTAATATATTTATTTATGTGAATGTGGTTAAAAAATGTAAAGGATGAAGCAATTATTTCAAAATAATATTATTCTGTAAAAAAAAAGTTTATTGCGCCTTTATAGATTTAGAAAAGGCCTATGATCGAGTGGTGAGGAATGAGCTGTGGTCAACGTTATCTACGTATGGGGTGAGTGGTAGATTCCAGCATTGAAGTCTCTCTACGAGGGTTCTAGTGCCTGTGTCAGAATAAACGGAGCGTACACGGAGTGGTTTCCTGTCGAAAGAGGTGTTCGACAGGGATGTGTTGCGTCATCATGGCTGTTCAACCTATTCATGGATAACTGTTTGACAGATTTAAAACAAAGTAAGTATGGGTTAAGAATGTAAACAAAACGAAAGTTATGCTTTTTGAAAGAGATGAATCTATGATTATAGACAATATTTTGAAAGATGGGGAACAATTGGAAGAGGTGAAAGAATTTGTATACTTGGGATCTAAATTTACAAAAGATGGAAAATGTGAAAGGAGAGTGAATTGCACGCCTTTATGAATAGCCAGACGTACGAATAGTAGAGATTAGAACGTTGAGAAGTATGAGAATATTTAAAATTGAGTGACAGAGTAAGAAATAGTGTGATAAGAGAACGTTGTGGTTTTAAAGAAGATGTAGTGACTAAAATTGAGAAAGGTATGCTTAGATGGTTTAGGCATGTAGAGAGAATGAATGAAAGGATTCTAAATAAGGGCCAAGTCAAGAGTACTCTAAACCGACGAACTTGTATGAAAGATTTAATGAGAATGAAAGAAGCGAAGGAGATATGCAAGGATCACGCTTTACTTTTACGGAAAGAGATAATCGTTAACAATTGCGCTCGCATGGTGACTTGAAACTTAATACTCCTCATAAATTTGTGGAATGATCTTCCACGATTGATTAGACAATCTGAATCCTTGACTGTCTTCAAGAGACGTTTGAAAGAATTTTATCTTAGTAGTGCACAATAATTACGTTTGTATTTTTAGATGTATGTATGTCTATTAAATCATATATGTATATATATGTATGTGTGTATTGTATTGCATTGCATTTCTAGTAGTAGAAATTATAGTAGGATGTTTTATTGCACTTACCCAGTAATTTCATGGGCTACTATCTCCAAGGTTGTCTGGAGGAGATCGCTTTAAGCGATAAGACCGCCTTTGTACACTCTTATCTAAAATTCTGTTAGTGTTTTCTTTCAAAATCTGTAGGTTTGTGTGCAATAAGAATAAATAAATAAATAAGGATCGTGGCAAGTGGAAGGACGTTGTCTCAGCCTACCCCTATGGGAATGAGGCCTGATGCTTTGCATTTTGTCCTATTATAGATGTTGCATGCCATTGTATGGTAAATTATGTTGCAATAAAATATATTTGATTTGATTTGATTTCAAAAAAACAATATTGAACATTACAATGTAAAAGAATTGCTGCGTTTTAGATACGCACTTTTAAAGCGTAAAGCTATTTTCATATATTAATTGCGAGATAAATTTAAATGCGTCGGGGAGATAAACCCAGTCTCGTTTGCGCTGCGTAGTGATGTACACGCGTCGTGATTCTGAACGGTGATGAAAAAGTGTTCACTTTCGCGAATAAACAAACAATATTGTCATTGGTGATAAAAAACTGTGTCATACAATCAAACTAATCCGTATTCTTTTATCATTATCGATATATTAATATTAATACCGTGCTTTATGTGAACGATATGTAATATTCGTTATATTTATTTTAGATACGATACTGTTCGCTTGTTATTTGTGTAAGTTTCTTTAACAACGAATGATTACCTTTTTTTTTTACTAGCTGTTTTCCGCAGTTTTGCTCATTTAATTCCGAATGTTTTTTACAAAATAGGAGGATGCTTAACATTCTGAAAAATGAAACGTTTTTTTGGTTATATCTTTTGATTGGAATGTCTGATTTTAATAATTTAAAAAGTATTTTATAGGTATTGAAACGGTTTTTATTGTGATAAGGATTAATACAGAGTAATGAATAATATGGATTGATTATTGTCGGCACTTCTATTGAGTACTAAAATGTAAAATAAGTAGTTATGCTGGGATAACTACAGTAGGTAGATATATGGTATCATAGACTTTTTTGTAGATATTAATACGTTCTATAATATTGTAGAACATATTTTTGTTCTATCTTAAACAGTTTCTCTAGCGCAGGGGATAACAGATTTATTGCGACAAATGTTTCCACACCATGGGTTACATATTGCATTTTTATTAAGGATCCCTATTTCTTTTGAGAAAGTAATGTAACATATGTCACTCAGTGAAAATGCAGCTTTCTAATGGTGTAAAAAATTTTGAAATCGATCCAGTAGTTTTTGTGTAAAGACGTCACAAACATACGTACAAAAACGGAAATGTTTCCTTTTTATAATATTAGTTTTGGCAGATAAATGTGTAACATCTGTTAGTAATGCGACTGTGATCCTACTTGATGGTAAGTGATGGTACAGTCTAAGATTGAAAGGCCCTAATTTAGTTACTAGTTTATCTTTTTTCCGACAATCATTTTTCTTTCTTTCCGACACATCTTTGCTTATAGGATAAGCAAAGAAAGGTTATATAACTTTGCTTTGTCAGATCTCTGTAACGACTGTATTGATTTTGACGAGATATACACCAAAAGATAGGTTATGTTATCAAGAATATCGTAGTGTATACTTTCCCCTGAAATTTATACGGAAATTAGAAGTTCCGATCATTTAAGTAATATCACATAGACTTATAACGAATCCTGGTCTTATACAGGAAACAAGCATAGGGTTAACCTAATGTTAAGGGACACTTTTACCAATTAAAAGCCCTTTTCCCAACACAGGAGGTTAGGCAATAGAGTGGGGAAAGCGCTGACCTACAAACAAAACAATAATAAGGTAGTTTTACCTGGATCGAAAGTTTGTAGTTTCGGCCCTATTTTGAAAGACGATAGATCGTATTTTCGACTCTATTTTGAAGAACGACAGTACCACATTGCCTTCACGTTAAATACATGACTAAAGATTTACAGAATGGCGACTGCATCAATTTTGACGAAATTTATACCAAAATATAGTTTATGTTATAAAGAGTAACGGAGGGTATATTTTCATATGAAATTTTCAGGGAAATTAGAGTGGGGAAAGAACTGACTTAGAAACAAAATAATAGAAAGATAGCCTTTATTCACTGACGATATAAACCTGGTTCGAAAGTTTGTACTTTGGGACCTATTTTTAAAGACCCAAATATAAGACTTCAAATATAAGAATACGAAGAACACTATAAAAGAATACGCAATTGTTTCTTACTCTTTAGAGCATATTAATATATTTGTAAGTTTGTTTTGAAGCCGGTTCTTTTTTTGTCAAAATTTATATTTATTTTTTGATTTTTAATGATCGCCACACCCGGGATCGAACCCGTAATCCTTATACATCCGCTTCACACATAATTCACCTTTCAAATATTGCAATGCAGCAACAAACTTATGGTCATTGGCATTTGATTACAGACAGTTATAGATTTTTCCAAAAATCACACTCTTACTGTAAGCCGTTGAGGAGTTCCATTGATCTTCATATTTAACTACGACTAGCACTTGACCATACTGAAGTTACGGTAGGCGACTCAAATATCTGGATAGCTTATAGAAGATTCTGCCGAGTATCGTTGATTTGCTCCTAAGAATTGAAGAGTTCCGTCACTTTGTCATGGATTTCATCATTAGATCCTTACCAAACTATCACAAAACAACCCTTGAAGTATATCCTTTCTAATAAAAACAGAATCATCGAAATCGGTTGACGTGATCTTGAGTTATTCGTCCATTTGTCGCGCACATGCTTAATGCTAATTTAAGACGTATCCGGATTCCTCGTGGATGCCATCATCAGAACTGGTTTAAAAAGAATAGGACCCTATGACGAGCACCACCTTTCATTTAAAAAAAATCATCAAGATCGGTCCACCCAGTCGGGAGATATGAGGTAACAAACATCGAATTGATAACCTCCTCCTTTTTTTGGAGTCGGTTAAAAATGATTTTGCTTCCGCTGTCTATTCCCTTATATCTTTTAAACTACTCAACTGATTTTAATACGGTTTCCAGCAATAAAAAGAGTAATTAAAGAGGAAGGTTTATATATATAATACATACTTATTATGGTACAGAAAAGCCGAAAAATTCAAAGATTTGTAACAATAATTTTGTTGCGTTTAAATCTCAAACGCTGTCTAAACCTTACGAGATACAATAAATAAATGTACTACATAATTAAACATCTTAAAAAGATACATAAAAAAGTCGACAATAGTATATATTTATCTGAAATCAAATCAAATCAAAATATCGTTATTCAAGTAGGCATATTACAGCACTTTTGAATCGTCAAATTTTTGTTTTTTCTTTTCCTCCACACTCTAATTCTAATGTACGTCTGATGATGATACTCCAGAACGACTTAAAATCTAAAGTTACGAGGGTTCCTTCGCGCCCTGATCCGAGAAGAGCCCACAACAAACTCAGTCGGGTTTTTTTTTTTTTTGTTATCATCATCATTACAATATCATATTAGTTTAATATATTTCAATTCAAATTAGAGCAGTTCGTTCACTCCCACGCGTTTCTATCGTCTAAGTACTCTTGCAACTTATAATACGATTTTTCTATCAACTTTCTTTTAACAAAGACTTTGAATTTATTAATTGACATTTCTAAAACGTCTTGTGGGAGTTTATTATAGAAACGTATACAGTTACCCTTAAATGAGTTGTTAATTTTATGCAGCCTACTAGAATTTACAACAAGTTTGTTTTTGTTTCGTAAGTTATATGATATACATTCACGCTTTTTATTAAAAGAGTCAATGTTTTTGTGTACGTACAACAAGTTTTCTAATATGTATACGCAGTGAACAAAAGGATATCTCTAAAGGATATCCCATAGTAACCATTTTCATCTTTTACATATTACAAAAAAATAAGTGTTATTTGGCAAGCTATTTTATACAATACAGTTATTATTTATTTAATTAAATACTTTGCATACGTTGTGTGTTACATGTAGATAAAAACTGCCCATAATACCATTTATATAAAATAGATATCTTAGAAGATATCAGCGATTTAAAAAGCAGCGCCACAGCGATTGACGAGTCTCAATCATAAACTTAATTATTTAATGGATATATTTACTGCTTAGAATATACTCAGTTAATATAAGAGAGATATGTTGTTATCTTTTGCCTTTGCAACTATGACATCTTTGTAAAAGCAACGTATAATTATAATGTAATCCATTTATATAAAAGTTGAACAAACTTTACATTTCTTTTAAACAAAATAATGCTCTTGTACCAAACTCTGCTTTTCATCATAACCCGGTTAAACCACGTGGTCTTAACGTGATCTTATAATACATTGATTATCTTTAGCTAATGATATTCTACGCAAAAATAGAAGCGACGTGTCTTTCTTTGATTTCGAGATAAGATATGTTACTTGTTCTGAAGTACTATATCTTTACATATATTTCTTCTTGAAGTGATAATTTATGGATAGGTTAACCGCTTCGTTATGTAACCAGTCTATCTAGCTTCCTTTTCTCTCAAGCAGTAGTCAAACTCGTCCTCACTCACTCTAATCCATCGCTAACAGCGCTAGCCGTCTCCCGGACTGTCGCTTCCCCCTCAGAGTGTGCGATAGACATATACCGTTGACAGAGAGCATAAAACGTAATCACGTAATATTAATGTACATAAAATTTAATAAATAACCTAAGCTATTCTCTAGTTTCAATTTTGGGCAGCTAGATTAAACGCACAGATATTTTTGAAGTGAAACTTCTTTAGTCGCATGAAGGTAAAATTTGTACGGATTAAACGCGTAATTAGTAAGATGTGCAGCGTTTTTTTGTGTTTCTCACCTTTTATCTTCCGACTAAGTGAACCGATCTCGATAATTCTTTATGATGATGATGTAAGGTGGTGCTTGTCGTAGGGCTAGTTGTGATGATGGCATCCATGAGAAAACCGTATATTTATTAAATTTGCATTAAGCATGTGCGCCACAAACGGACGAATAACTCAAGATCACACCAACCGATTTCGATGATTTGTTTTTTATAGGAAAGGATATAGTTCTATGGTTGTTTGATGATAGTTTGGTTAGGTTTTGATTATGGGATCCATGATAAAGTAACGGAACTCTTCAATTTTTAGGGGCAAATTAACGATTCTCGGCAGAAATCTTTTATAGGTTCTCCGGATATTAGAGTCTCCTACCGTAACGTCGGTATGTACTCAAATATGATGATCAATGGAACTCCTCAACGGCTTACAATAAGGGTGCGATTTGTGGAGAATATCTAACTATCTGTAATCATATTGCAATGAGCTTACGTTTGTCGTCTTTAAATTAAAGTTTTAGATTTGTATAAATATTAACAAGACTTAAAATTGGTTTGCCAAAGAAGTTTCACTTCCGACGTGTGTATTTAGTACGCACGCACATTTTTCCATTACATCATTAAAAGTGTCTTTAGTACTATCGTCTGTCTTCGTTTTCGGAACCGCTCTCCTAATACCTTACATTAAAATGTATAAGGTACTGATATCATAAAATTTCCTACTTTGTTACGACTTTCACTGACAGAAGTAAGTCAATTCTTTACTCATGTGTTTTATTGGGAGGCAATATACTTTTAAAATAGGGCCGAAAGTACAAACTTTCGAACCAGATTTATATCACTTTTCTTTTAATTTATTTTTGATAAGTTTGAGCATAAATGTAGTTTTGTCTGATGGTAAATGATGATGTGCACTCTAAGATGAAAGTATAGTTATGGTTTCTACACAGCATCATTTCGGAATGCAAATTGTTTGCTTGCCTTTGCATAATATAATTTGGCCAATGTATGTGCCATTTATGTGTATTAAAATGTATCTTACATGTTTTTATCACAAATATAAGACAATGTAATATATTGTAAAATTTTCGAAAAAGTTATTTATCCAATATTATCTTCTCAAATTAAACCTTTTATTTCTAATAACCAACATGGTTTACTAAAAGGTAGATCTACATCTACTAACCTAAGAAGTCTTATTGATGATTTATCGATATCTTTAGATACTAAATACGCAGTAGATGTAATTTACACAGATTTCAGGAAGGCTTTTGACCGTGTAGATCATATAATATTGCTCAGTAAACTTAAATCATATGGTATTGATGGAGTTCTTCTGATTTGGTTTCGTTCATATCTTTTGGCTAAAAAATCAAGGGTTGTAATAAATGGTTTCTCGTCAAAAACATTTGAATCTCCTTCAGGAGTTCCGCAAGGCTCCCACCTAGGACCATTATTATTTATAATTTTTGTTAATGATATAGTGACTTGTATTAAGAGTTCCAAAAGTCTCTTAAAATAAGCAAAATAATTAAGCCAAAAGCCGACATTACAGCACTTCAATGCGACCTTGATAGCCTAGAACATTGGTGTCTCGTGAATATAATGTATTAAATATTATACCTAGTTCTTATAGCATCAATGGTTCTATACTTGAAACTGTTGATTCTATTCGCGACCTGGGCGTATTACTCGATAAAAAATTGCGTTTTCACATACACATTGAAAAAATCGTTAATAATGCATTCCGCCTTCTAGATTTTATTCTACGTAACTGCAAAGACTTTAAAATCCTTGGACTAAAGTTCTTTTATATGATTCTTTCGTAAGATCTGGTTTAGAATATGGGAGCGTCGCTTGGAGTCCACATTAAGCACATAGAAAGGGTTCAAAAACGATTTCTTTAACATTTGTCATATAGTGTAAATATGGCAAAAAAATTACCATCCTATTACGATCGTCTAAAATTTTTTCAAATGCAATCTCTTCGCAATCGAAGACAATTGTTAGATATCACATTCTTTTTCAAACTCATTAATGGGATCCTGGATGCGCCGGAACTCCTCTCCAAAATTAATTCTAATTTACCCAACAAACTCCCACGCAAAAATACATTTAATATCTTTACCTCACGTACGACACGCACGAACCTAGGACAGTTTGCACCAATCAATAAATTAGTAAATGAATATAACACTTTACATAATGACAATATAGCTGATATATTCGGGGACACACTACCAATATTAAAGAGGAAGCTTGCACTTAGTTTCGATGAGGTCTTATAATTAAATATATTTTCTTTTTATATTATTTTCGTCATAATATTGTAATTTTCTTTCCTATATTTTTATAATTTCTTCACTTTGTAATAGTAGTCTGCATATGCACTTTTTTGTTTTATATCATGTCTTTTTTTGTGTTATTGTTAATATATTTATTTTTACCATGTATCTAGTAATAAGTTCTCTTGGAAACCTAATAAATAAATTGCAAATATCTTTCCACTCGCTTCATTACTCTATACATGCAGAATATTATTTGATACACACATTACTCTATGTTTATAATATAAATACGATGGCTCTGAAAGTTGTTCTTTATCACACACACTCATTATTATTTTTACCGTTACTACATATTTTATTTAATGAAAATAACAAGATCAATAAAAATACACGTAAATAGGACACTACACGAATATGACTGTTTATTATTACAATACACGCCTTTAAATTAGCATTTACCGTGTTTTTATCGCAAATATAGACTAATGTAACATTACTCTATGTTTGTTGTTCTAAACAGAATGGTATAGGAGATCGGTCACAGAGTATCTATACTCGTATTATTTTATGGCAAACCACCTATTTTATTACAATAATAAAGTCCATAAATATTTAAATTACTATTACATATTGTATTATTAATCATTGCCTGCACATGTCACAAAGTATACAAGACATATAAATATATGTATGCGTAGGGACGACTCTATACCTATATTAATATTTGATATTACAAATACGCTGCTAAATTTGCAATTTATGTGTATTTAAATACGATTACCGTATTTATATCGCAAACAACGAATAATATAAACTGTAGCAACCATTACATTACTCTATGTTTGCAATATAAAAACTTCAAACATATTTAAATATACATGACTCTGCAGATTATTATTTTATTTTGTTACAATAATTAGAGCAGTAAATACCTGTATTATTATTATTTATTATTAATCATTACTCTACACGTGCTACAAAGCCTCGTGAACAATACAAGTAAACATACTTTCAGAGAGGAGTTTAGAATCTAGACCAATGTGAATATTGAATATAACAAATACGCGGTTAAATTTGCGATTTCTGTACATTAAAATATATTTACTGTTTATTTTGGAAATATATAATAATATAATCTGTGACAAGTATTTTTCTATATTACTCTTTGTTACAATATTGTTTGTTACCGGTTAAATTACTCTACGTTTTGCCATAAACACACAAAATATATTAAAATACACACTGGAGATAATTTATCAAAGGCGATCTTTGTTATTTTATTTTGCATCAATAATTAGAGTAGTAAATAAATATTTATTATTAATCATTACCTACTCTACACGTGCTACAAAGCTTCGTGTGCACTATACGTAAATTTACTTTTAGAGATGACTCTATATCAATGAGAATATTTAATATAACAAATACTTGATTATATTTGCAGTTTATATAAATTAAAATATATTTATTACGTTTATTTTGCATATCAAGAATAATGTAATCTGTGGCATACATCTTACCACATACTATGCTACTCTATGTTTAGGATATTGTTTAATACACGTTACATTACTCTATGTTTGCGTTATAAACACGTTAAAAAAATCTTTGCTATTTTATTTTGTATCAATAGTTAGAGTAGTAATCACCTGTATCATTAATTATTATTATAATATTCCTTGCCTTTTATACAAAAATATGCGTTTAGAGATGACACTACGAATGAATGCGATATTGCTTGATATAGGTTACATTACTAACTATCGAGACTGTTATTTATCAAAGGTAATCCCTAATTTTTTATTTCGTAAAAGTAATTAGAGTAGTAAATACCTATACTATTATTTATTATTAATCATTGCTCCAACGTGTTTTTTTTTGTGTTCACAATTGTGTACGTCCTACAAGGCTTCGTGTACAATACACGTAAATATTTTCGTAGGAGTTATTATTTCGTAGTAATGGAAATATATAATGTATAGTTACATTTACGGTTATATTTGCAAAGTAATGTATATTAAAATATAGAATAATGTAATCTGTGGCAAAGACACCACATGCTACGTTACTCTATGTTTACGATATTGTTTAATACAGGTTACATTACTGTATGTTTGCGCTATAAACACATTAAATATATTTAAATCACTGGTAATTGTTATTTATCAAAGGCAATCTTTATTATTTTATTTTGTAACAATAATTAGAACAGTAAAGACCTATGTTATTATTTATTATTATTCAATACCTACTCTACACGTGTTACAAAGCCTCGTGTACAATATACGTAAATATTTTCATAGAGATGAGTCGATACTAAAGTGAATATTTAATGATACAAATACGATTTTATATTTGTTATTTACTTAAATTCAATAAAGTATATTGTATTCATACCACGTATTAAATATGTTACCACATGTTAGTTGAACTGAAGTCACTATGTATGTATATACATACATAGCATCACGCCTCATTCCCATAGGGGTAGGCAGAGACTACGTCCTTCCACTTGCCACGATCCTTGCATATCTCCTTTGCTTCTTTCATTCTCATTAAACCTTTCTTACAAGTTCGTCGGTTTAGAGTAGTCTTGACCTGGCCGTTATTTAAAATGTCCTGGATTTGGTCCAGGAACGTTCGCCTTGGTCTTTCCCTTCCAACTTTCGCATTCACTCGTGACTCATAAATCCTTTTTGTCATTCTCCTTTCATTCATTCTTTCTACATGCCCCAACCATCTAAGCATATCTTTCTCAATTTTAGTCACTACATCTTCTTTTATACCATAACATTCTCTTATAACACTATTTCTTGCTCTGTCACTCAGTTTTAATCTACTCATACTTCTCAACGCTCTCATCTCTTCAACGCTCTCATCTCTATTGTATGTATATAGCATCATAAATTTGTTTATTGAATTATTTGTGGAACTCCAGGGGAGGTTTAAAAGGTGAATAAATGTTTCAAAAATGCTTCGGATATAGTAAAAACAACAATTTCTCTTAGAATCTACTCCTGCCTGTCAAATATTTGATGTCTGCCCAGTCGTTTAGAAATCAATTAATTATAGAAGTCGTTTTGAAATCAATTTTATTTCGAAAGTGAAGTTTTCTTTTGGTTTTTAATGACAAACGTTTGATGTGCGCCCCGTCGTTCAGAAATCAGATTTAAAAGAACATTTTTGTTTTTGACATTTGACATTGACAGCCAACAGTTTCTGATCGCAACAACAGACTTTGGCGGGATTTGGCGTAAAGGTCGCGTTCTTCTAATAACGTTTATGTTTTTTTTGTCGTGGTTAAGTTTTGACCACATTTCTTACTAAAGTTGAAACAGTTTTCAATTATCATTCAGCTTTTTTATTTATTGATAGTATAGTAATAATTATAACATCTATTTTTAATAAACTGTTTTGACATTTCAAACAGATATTTCTACTTTATTTATATCTATAAAATAGCTCGTTTTTTCAAACAGGTTTGCAAAGAATTTAATATATTTGAATAGCAATATCTATAAACTACGACGCAAGAGACTTTGGTGAGCTTCAACGTTGAATAATTTAACTAAACTATGAAGAGGAATAGACCCTTAACATGGACCCAAATGAATTAGTACCTTTAGAATGTAAGTATAATCTTTTGCAAGTTCTAATCTTATGTACCGAAAATTATCCCCTTAATGGTGACCGCGATTAGCTATGCTAATTTCGGTTATTTTTAAGGCATTTTCTGTGACATCCTGCAACATCTCAGGCTTTTTATTTATTTTTGTACACACCTCGACTCTGGGGTTGGGAGTGTGGCACTCCGCGAGTGCGGAACTCATAATACCCACTAAAACCCAGCGGGACCGCCATCAACCATGAGTTGACCCAGAGGTTCGTTGAAACATTCCTCTCTGGCCCCTCGGTTGCAGCTCACAGATAATTTACAGCGAAAGTAGTTGTATGAACCTCCGCCTCCTGTTTCCTACTCCCCTTCGTCGGGGCCGGAGTGCCTCAGCGGAATTCACCCTCTCCCTTTGTTGTGCCTCCTTAAGCGAGATGCCAGTCTCGCAAAAGGAGGCAATCGCTCTCCAGGCCTGCTCACTAATGAGTATTGTATCTATAATACTATCTAATATGAGAGGTCTGTGCCGATCAGTAACGTCATAATTAGTCGCTGAGAACCTCAGGCGGGACATTCTACCCCCGCGTGGTGGGCTGTGTCTAAGGAGGCACCACATTCGTGACACCTGTTCGACGGCTTACAGCCAAAAGTTTGATACAAGTATTTACCAAAACAATCATAACTGGTAAGCTTCTGTATCAATCTGTAGGCGAGCGATCCGTGATCTCTACCCAGCCACTTGTCCAGATGAGAGCGGATCGCCCCTAATATGGCCACGCCCACCACTGGCGACCCGATATCTTCTTTCCATCTTTGAGTCCAGGCTCTGTTAGCTAGAACCCTGACCCTCCTTACTTCCTCAGTGTCTGGTAATTCCCCTGGGGTTCTCGCGGCTACTCCGTACTGGTAAGCAGCCGTGGGGACCTCCGCCCTGAGCTCCCATGGGGGGTCATCTGCCAGAGTGTTGCTGCCGTCCATGACACTGAACGGTACCCCCTTATAGCTCTAATCGCTATTACCATCTGTGCCCCCGTAACAGGGTTTTATTTGATGCGGTTAGGGCTTTGATCCACACGGGTGTGCCATACAGTGCCATACTGGCGATTATTCTGTAAAGTGATTCTGGTCCTCCTACGTTGGGAATATCTCAGGCTTTAATGATTTAAAAATAACCTCATTGTTTGAACGAACTATCTGATCTAGTTTTACATTTAGATCGTAAGAGCTAGGATCTAGCCTGCTTGGGTCTCCTCACCTAGACAGCCAAGTCCGTGGGGGGGGGGGGGGCTGGCAAATGCCACCCTGACTATATGACCAGTTCGACATTGGTTAGATTTAGTCTGTAATATAGACAATCCCTGCCTGATCTCGTTGCGTAAGGTGGAAAGAACTGATGCTAAAACGATGGCGTGCAATGCGGATAAAAAATAATAAGTTATTTATAATGTTTGTTGATAAGGGTTAATTAAAATACAAGAAGACAACTCTATATCCTAACAAAGGCATTACGGTAGTATTTTCTTTTTGTGTAATTCTTCTTCTTGTCTTTAACTCTTAGTCTTCTTGTCTTTAACGGGGAATTGGGGCGATATTTTGACGAGCATTATAGGGAGACCATAAAAGGGTTTTAATGGTAGCCTCGGCAAGAGGGAATAAAGGGTGCAATTGTGTTTGCTCATACTCTGTAGCACTAATCTCTTGAGATAGAATGCCATGGACGAAATTCGGTAAGGATAGAATTATATATAATGTGCTTTCAGCTGGAATCCCACGTCCTCGTACATCACGCCAATTCAGCCAGATTGCAGCACGATCTTGTTACAAAGGTCCAATAAGACTGTGTCGTCTCCTGATATTGATGATCGTACTGCCCTGCTTCTTCATATTTCTACCTCTATACATGAGGTGAGTTATATCTTTGTTATAATTTTTTTTGTTGCTGACAGGTTACCACTTGACTGTGATCACATCTGATGGTAAGTGATGATACAGTCTAAGATGAAGATGTTTATACCTCTTATGGTTTATAAACAGCGACGTACTGGAACATAATCTCTTGCTTGGGGGTACGTCTTCGCTGGCATATGTATCCTCTGTAGAGCAAGTGATTCCTAAACCTTTTGTATACGAAATTTCAGTAGCGGCCCGTGAAGCATGTCTCTCTCTATTCTCTCTTTCCAATGTATTAGGTGATTTGTCATCTCTCTTACGACACTTACCTATAGTGTCTACAATGTCTAAGGTTTTTGAAATAAAACTTCTTTACCCGCGCTTGACTGAAGGAGTAGATTCCTCATGACAGCTGTGTCCTTTTTTTTTCGCTGGGAAATGTATTTACGCACCCTGGCTGAAAGTCATACTTTCACCCAGGAGTGTGGGACTTGCTGAAGAACAGAATACCCACTAAAACCCAGCGGGACCCTCAGTGTCCTGAACAGAAGTACCAGAGGTTCAGTGGGGACATTACGCTCTGGGACTCCGGACATCGTCTGTCACGACAATTCAGAATAGATGGAGACTCGCAAAGGCGCGTCTCCTGGCTCCCGGACCCCTCCTGGCAAGACTTGGTAGGAGACCATTTACCTGCTGATAGGATGGCAACTAGCCACGGCCTTCCAGTCCTCTGCTAGCAAAGCAACTCTCACCACTGCACCAGCGAGGCTGTCAAAATATATAGATTATTTTATATTGCAGATATCGTGTCTTCTCCGGTCAAATGTATCCAATGAGCATGACCGACATGCGTTTAATTGACAGCAAAATATCGCCCACTTGGTGCCAGGTAGGTCTGTACTCTATTATTGTATAATTTAATTATTTACCAGCAAACGCTCTTATTTTCCAGTTTTTATATATCCTAAAATATTTGTAAGTAAGTAGCAGCCCATTAACGTACCACAGCTGGGCACAGGCCTCCTCATTCCGAGAACCGAGGGTTTTTGGAGTATAGACCCACCACGCTGCTCCAGTGCGGATTGGCAGGTATACAAGTGCACTCTCTATTCCTTCAGTCTCATAGCCCGATGTGACGAGAATTCGACACGACCGGAGAGAAATCAGGCGCAGGACCGACGGCTTAACGTGCTCTTCGAGGCACGGGGGTGGATCACACCGCCAACTTCCCAACTTCGGGCAAATATTCAGAAAATTTTAATAGAAAACTCAATATTGATATTTGAATTAGCCCGACCCGGGATTCGATCCCAGGACCTCATGTCTGTAGTCGAACATGCTAACCACTAGACCAATGAGGCAGTCAAGCAGATTTCTGCTCATATTTTCACTTTATTCAAGATTATTGTTTAAAAAAGAGTAGTTTTTGTATAGAGAGCACGTTAAGTGTCGGATTGCCGTCAAATGCCACTATGAGAGCGAAGGAATAGAGAATGATTTTGTAACGAGACTTACTATTATCCTCTCGCCACGTAATCTCTTAGTGAGAACGTGTTTTCCCATATCCCCATGGGACCCTGCTATTTCAGTAATAGAAGTTTTTGGGCTTCATTCTAGTTGCACACTGAAGACTTTATTGTCTCAGAGCTTCCCTATACAACATTTATCACTCTGGAGTTCGACTCTGGATTAATTATATTCTTTAGATTGAGATGATTTAATTCGTTATACCTTTTGAATGAAACGTCCGATTTTAATAGTTTAAAAAGTATTTTACAGGTTTATTTGAAACGGCCTTTGACAAAATCGTCATTTAAAAGGATAAAGATTAATACAGCGGTATGAATAATATGGTTTGATTAAAATCGGCACTTTTTAACCGACTTCAAAAAAAGGAGGAGGTTATCAATTCGTCTGTATTTTTTTCTTATGTTTATTACCTCATATCTCCCGACTGGGTGGACCGATCTTGATGATTTTTTTTTTTAATGAAAGGTGGTGCTCGTCATAGGGTCCCATTTTTTTTAAACCAGTTCTGATGATGGCATCCATGACAAAACCGGATAAGTCTTAAATTTACGTAAGCATGTGCGTGACAAATCGATGATTCTTTTTTTATTAGAAAAGACATACTTCAAGGGTTTTTGTGACAGTTTGGTAAGGTTCTGATGATGGAATCCATGACAAAGTGACGGAACTCTTCAATTCTTAGGAGCAAATGAACGATACTCGGCAGAATCTTCTATAGGCTATCCGGATATTTGAGTTACCTACCGTAACATCTGTATGGTCATATTCTTATATTTGGAGTCGGTGTCAGCCAAGGTACCTTCATATATAGCTGTAGGTGGAAGAGACGCGGGAGCTGCCAAGTGGACACGCGTGGAACATCTTCCTTGGCTGACACCGACTCCGAATATAAAAATACGAAGAACACTATACAAGAATTATTTATTATTTTTTTTATTTATATTAAAGTGGCTTCATTACAGTAGTTAGACATATGGTATCTTTGACTTTTTTGAAGATATTATTACGTTCTATAATATTGTAGAACATTTTTTTGTGCCATCATCAATAGTTTCCGCAGCGCATATTATAATAACAGATTTTTACACCTTGGGTTATATTAATACATTTTTCTTAGACATCACTATTTATTTTGAAAAAGTAATATAATCTATATCGCTCAGTGAAAATGTAGCTTTCTAATGATGAAGAAAGTTTAGAAATCGGTTCAGTAGTTTTTGAGTGACAGCGTTAGAAACATACAAAAACACAAACGTTTCCTCTTTATCTAGTTTAGCTTATAACATTCAAAACTATCTTGCCGGTGTCTTTTCAGCAGAATCTTAAAGAAATAGTGCCTTTAAAGCCTACTTAAAGAAAGAATATTTTGATTCGGATTATTGGTCACCATATTGGTATATGTTGGCAAATAAATCAAAGTTTAATGGGCATAACAAAGTTGTTCCAGTTTTAGCTGATTAGGGTTAGTTTTAACCGACATTTACTAATGCTTTATTCATAAATGACTTCACATAAGGCATTTAGTAAGACGAACAATTTGCATTTTATTATAATGAGACGTTAAATACAAACACCGTCTAAATTACCATGAAATTAACATTAGATTTGCTACGTAGATTAACTATAACAGGGCTGTCCAAACCAGATGGGACACTGGGTCAGCAAATATGACTAAATACATTGGGAGGGCTGCAAGGTATTTATCAAAACAAAGTACAGGTATCATTATTTTATTATGATATAATAAAATATTGGATAGACAATGTTTTTATGTGCAGCCGGGACATGGACCCTCAAACAGGTGGAACGGAGAAAAGTCCATTCTCTCTTTTTTGTCGCTGTGAAATGCATTTACGCCCCCGACTAATGGGGTTGAGAGTGTGGTACTCCGCGAGGGTACTAACTCGCAATACCCAATAAAACCCAGCGGGACCGCCATCAACCATAAGTGGGGACCCAGAGGTTCGTTGAGGCATTCCTCTCTGGCCCCTCGGTTGCAGCTCACAGATATTTTACAGCGAAAGAAGTTGTGCCTCAGCGGCATTCACCCTCTCCCTTTGTCGTGCCTTCTTAAGCAAGACAACAATCTAGCATCTACTGTGGCCCGCTACTGGGGACCCGAAATCCTCGTTCCATCTTTGGGTCAAGGATTTGTTAGCTAGAACTCCTCCTCCTTATCTCATCAGCCTCTCGTGGTTCCCCTCTGATTCTCGCGGCTGCCCTGCACTGGTATGCAGCCGTGAGAACTTCTGCCCTGAGCTCCCATGGGGGACCTCACCTGCAAAAATCGATGCTCTGGAATTAACTAAAAAGTGATTCGTGGTGGTTCAAAGCTGTGTGCAGGGGTCGCGGTCACAGGTGGATTGATACAATAAAAGCCGCGACTCAGCTTACCATAGAATTTTCTCGCTGCCTCTAAGGGGTCGCGAGCGGTGAGAGAGGGGGGTCGCACCGTTGTTAAGTATACAATCCTAAGAAGAATGAGCTTAACGTGGCCTTAGGCTACATTGTAGTAAGAAATATCATGGGATGCGCAAGACATCGCACAAGGGCGGTACCAGATGAAAGTTCCTTGAAGAGCCTGGTGTCGCCTTACATGGGCAGAGGAGGGCCACCGAGGGGTTTTTAGTGGGTATAATCCTACATAACCTGTACTTTCCCCCGAAAAGGCCGGGTATCTTTAGAAGATCTCCCCCGTGAAAAAAAAAGAATGTTCTCGCTGTGACTTTGACTGAGACCGTTATTGGATCATTGCGAAGAGTGTATTTTCATTTGAATTTCTTCATGTGAAAAATACTTTATCGCAATAATTCCATGCCATGGTTTGGACAGCCCTGAACTATGGCATTGGATTTGTATTTCAAAAACAAAATATTATTTACTAGTGAACCACCCCCGATGCACACAGTAGTAAAGCTTTTTTTTATTGGTGAGAGGTTAGCGTTCGATTGTAATCACACCTAATGGTAAGTGATGATACAATCTAAAATAGAAATGCCCTATTCTGGTAAGAAGTAAATTATCTCTAATGGTTTCTACAAAGAATCGTCCTCGAACACAAATCTCTTTAAGGTACGTATTTGCTGGTAGGATGGTAACTAGCCACGGCCGAACCCTTTCACCAGTCCTAAATTTGTCCTGGTGGGAATTAAAGCCAGGACCTCTATAGGGAAGCCGTCAAAAGTAATGAATCTGTAATGTTGAAGATTCTACAATAACGTTAATATATTGTTTGTAAACAAGGTGTTAGAAGACCGCTTCCAAAAACGAAGACAGACGATATTACTAATGACACGACGGAAAAAGTCAATCCCAATAAAAAAAAACATATTTTCTTAACGCTTTATTAGCCTTATTTACGCTCCATCATGTTAGTAACCTAAATGTAACGAAAGTTTCATAAAAAATACATTACTAAAAATAAACCAACAATGAAACAACAACAAACGCCGATCGCTTGGGTTCCTTGACCAAGCCTCAGCTGATTTCTGACTTTGTGTTAAGTAGTTATAGTGGCACAACTGTAGTAGTTGGACGTATGGTATCTTGGACTTTTTTATAGATATTAATATGATCTATAACATAGTAGAACATTTTTTTGTACTACCATCAATAGTTTCCCCAGTGCAAGCGCAGATTTTATGTGACCAATTTTTTCACACCTAGATTTCTTATAATCCATCTTTATAAAGGATCCCTATTTTTTTTTTCAGAATGTAATATAGCCTATGTCGTTCAGTGAAAATGCAGCTTTCTAATGTTGTAAAAAAATTTGAAATCGGTTCAGTAGTTTTTGTGTGAAAACGTCACAAACATACCTACAAAAACACAAATTTTGTAAAAATTGGTACAAAATTTTCCTTCACGTATTAATATATAAATATTATATTAAAAATATTTCCAATATTACGATTTCAAATGACAGTTGACCTCTGACCCGCAAAAGTAGCTTTGATATCGAGTAGTGTGACAGCTCTATTTACTCTGGGTTCCGTTATCAAAATATACTGTGCATGCAATTAGAAGGGTCAAACAAAAGGATTAGAGTCCATTGAACCCCAAACATTAGTTTATTCATAAGGGTCTTTAAAACAGCGCCTGCGTTTTATTAAACCCGTAATTTACCCCCGCTATTTGACATTTTGCGTCGGTTGCCCCGCGGGTCGTATGACGCTAAAGTGGCTCTTGGGACTTGTTCATGAAAGACTTTATGTTATCTTTTGCTTATTAAATTAAGACTCTGGTATAGCGTCGTCATGTCGCGTTAAACTTTGATATAGTCAAAATAGTCCGCCTCGTATTTAAAGGCTCATATCTTAAAAATTAAAACTTACCTCAAGGGTTTTCATTGTTATTCTTACTTATATAATCAAAAACACAAATTATCACTAATAAACACTTCTCCTCCTTCGTTCGTTTCCTCAATTATGAGGGTCGTGAGAACCACCTCTGATGAGCAATTTTCTTTGTATAATGGAACGCCATTTGCCTCTACTTTCCGCAGCGTGTAAAGCATCGTAGACGGAAGTCTGTAATGTGGTGCGGATCTGATCGGACCAATGCATTGGGTTCCGACCTCTTGCTCTTTTGCCATTAACTTTTCCAGTTATCACGAGCTTTTCAAGTTCACCCTGTTTCCTGGCAATGTGCCCAAAGTACTCAAGTATTTTTTTGAGGCAGATGGTGGAAAGCCTAGTTGTAACATTGAGTTTCTTAAGAATTGATACGTTGGTCCGATGTGCTGTCCACGGTATACGAAGCATTTTCCTCCAGCACCACATTTCAAAAGCATCGATACGATTGCGGTCTGATGATCTCAAGGTCCATTATTGCTGATATTGGAGCCGAGGTAGATGTAATTTTCCAAGGTCTGAAGACTGAGTATTCCAGTCCGTTCCAAAGAGCCCATGCGATCTACCACCATAATCTTGGTTTTTAATTTCTTTATGCGGAGGCCTAAGCTGCTACAGTTGACATTTTTTCCAGCAGTTTTGTCATTTCGGCTTCGTTCGCAGCAAATAGTGTAGTATCGGCAGCGTATCGGAGATTTGTGGTCTTAACTCCACCGATGTGTACTCCTCCATCCCAATTATCGCAAGTTTGCCTCATTATATATTCGCCATATGCGTTAAAAAGAATTGGTGATAGAATGCAGCCCTGACGTACTCCTTTACCAAAACTGAAGGGTCGGGACGTGGTGTGGTCAACTTTAACAACTCCGTGGCTCGCGCAGCATAACCGTTACACTAATGCGATAAGATGTTTAGGGACGCCTAACTCCGCCAACACTTTCCATTTCATGATAGAGGTGTTGTTTTCTTGGGGGATGATATCACGGTGGGTCCCCATGTCCTTCCATGTCAGTCTTTTAGAGGGTATTTAATCCTCCCGGCCACTGAGTACCGCTTCATGTGCATTTGTGGGCCATGGTTTGACAGGCTATTTACCGCCGCCTATGTATCGGCGTTGACTTTTTACCAACCCTCCTCCTTTTGCACCCGGGCTTGGTACCGGCGATGGCGGAGTTACAAATAAACACTCACAGTTTATATAATGCTACAAAAAACTTAACGACATTCAACGCGACATACGCACCGTTAGTAACGGTCACTTTGTATGTGATTTATTTTTTGTTCTTTCTATTATCTGGTGTTATCTCTAAACATATTTTGTTACGACAGTTACCGAGAAGCGAAATAGATAATTCACATTAGAATAAACAAACTAGGAAATAACAATAATTTGTATCTTTTTTTGTTATGTCACTGCTACTTAAATAACCACAGCATGCTTCAACTCAAGTAAAAAACTCAACTAAATCTAAAAACTAAACTAAAACATTTTGGAACTAATGGAAAGTAATAAATACAACATAATAAATCACAAACTAATTTAATATTTGTCTATTTAAACAATTGCACTAAATTCCACTAAAGAGCGTGAATAACATGACAATAAAATATTGTTACATTTAACTGGACTTAAATATTGTAACTACCATCATCATAGCAGATCTCGTGACAATGGAAAGTCAAGACATTTTTAAATTCGTTATATCTTATGAATGAAACGTCCCATTTTAATAATTTAAAAAGTGTCTTACAGATATTGAAACGGTCTTTAATAAAATATTTAATTAATAAGATAAAGATTAATACAGAGGTATGAATAATAATGTTTGGTAATTTCCGTCACTATTATTCACTTTTAAAATGCACAAAAGTAGTTATAGTGGCATAACTACAGTAGTTGGACATATGGTTTCCTGGACTTTTTTGTAGATATTAATATGTTTTATAATATTGTACAATTTTTTTTTGTTTTATCATCAATAGTTTCCGTAGTGCAAGCGATAACAGTTTGTTTGTGACCAATTTTTTCACACTTTGGGTGACATTATTGCATTTTTATTAAGGAAATGAATACATATTCGAAATCGATCCAGTAGTTTTTGTGTGATAACGTTACATAGATACAAACGTACAAATGTTTCCTCTTTATAATATTAGTTTAGATTGACGTTTATATGTGTAAGTGTGTGTGTATGTGTGTGTGGGTGTGTGTGTGTGTGTGTGTGTGTGTGTGTGTGTGTGTACTCTATATTCATAAATGTATAATATCTATAATATATATATTTATGTGAAATAATAATAATATAGTGAATCTATGACTATAAATCTTTAGCCTTCCTCGTTAATTTGAGTTGAACTCAAAAAAACGTTACATAGCCGAGCGTGACGGCTAGTTCAAATACTACAAGATTAGATACTTTCTGTTTTGGGTTCATGTGATCTAAATACGGTAAGTGGTACTCCACTCAAGTAGCTACCTTCTTATCACCCTAGTGTCAACTGATAATAAGATACGAGTTATCGGTCGACAGAACCGTGTCTGTTAACAGCTAATAAAAAAATAATTTATATGATTAAGTCAAGCTCTATAATGAGTAACAATTCATTAAAAGTTATATGATGTTAGACCTATAGCTGTAGTACAACATAACTCTTTTTATCTTTAGTAAATTATATCTCCTCAACTTTTCGTAAAGCTCAAACGTCATTTGGCAAAAATACACATTACAATAATCCAATAACAATAATAAATGAACAAACAAAAAACACATTTTAGCATAAACATCAAATTAATAACGAGAATATTTCTAATCAAACGAAATTCAATTGTAAATAAAGATAAGTTTTATAAGAGATAAAAATAAATATTATATTAAAAAAAAAAAGATAGAAAACATGCTTTTAGTGACAATAACAAAAAAAATGGTTAACGCAAAAGGTGGTAACTATCCACGATTTCAGTCCCACCAGTCTGACAAAAGAGAATGACTTTGACGCTTTGCTAGCGGAGGCCGCGGGTTCGATCCCCGGTAGGACGAATTTAGGAAATTGTATTTTCTAATTTGTCTGAGCCTGGACTGGTGGGAAAACGTACCGCCAAACAAAGAGATTAGTGTTCCGATACGATGCTGTGTAGAAACCGTAAGGGGTATATCGCCTCTTAACAGATTAACGCGCTTCCATCTTAGACTGTATCATCACTTACCATCAGTTGAGATCACAGTCAAGTGCTAATCTGTCTGCAATAAAAAAAAAAGAAAAGAGAAGATGCAATTTCCTAAATATTCCTCTTGGGACTTAAATGTTCATGAAAGACTACCAAATGTTATGATTTTTATGTTTGCTAATAGTTAAACTATACAATATTATCTTTTCTTTATTAAATTAAGACTCCGGTGTCTGTGAAAAAAGTCCATCTTGTATTTATAGGCTCATATCTTAAAAATTAAAACTCACCGCAAGGTTTTTCATTGTTATTCACATCACTTATATAATCAAAAACACAATTATTCACTAATAAACACAATTTATAAAATACCACCAAAATACTTAACAACCTTCGATGCGACACACGCACCGTTATTAGCGGTCACTTTGTAATTGATTTAATGTTTGTATTTTCTGTGAACTGGTTTTATGTTTACGCATATTTTATAATAGATAATACACATTATGCCTGAAAAATAACGAGATGCGGACAATCTACTTCAAATTAGTCATGTCAACCTCGAATTGACATCATCAAATAGAAGGCACATTGGTCTAGTTGTTAGCTTTTTCAGCTACAGACATGAGGTCTTGAGTCCGAGACACAGGTCGTGTTTTTGCAAATATCGATATTGAGTTTTCTATTAAGATTTTCTGAATATTAACCCGAAGTACTTGGCGGTGTGCTCCAGCCTCGTGCCTCGGAGAGCACGTTATGCCGTCGATCCTACGCCTGTTACATCTCTCTCTCTCGTGTCGGATTGCCACCACATCCCGCTATGAGAGTGCACTTGTGTAAGTCCGCTGCGGAGCAGCTTAGACCTATGCTCTAAAACATTCCTATGAGTCAGGAAGCCTGTGCCCAACAGTGGGACGTTAATGATCTGTGTTTACCTTACTTTACCAGAGTGCACATTCCCATAAACCCCACATTGTAAAGCTAATATTTCTGTACATATTACAGAGGTACCTTAAATTCAATATCATGACTGATTAGGAAGGGTTCATTAGTTCAATCATAGATGATGATTTAATGATTATCATTACAGTGCAACGATTTTGATACATGATTTCAATGCATTGCTTATACACTCATAAAATGCATGGACAATGGTGTCAATAGATAATACAATTGATAACAAATGCACATAAAAGAAAATCGTGCAAGTTATACCGTTTATAAATCGAGAACGACTGTACCGATTTAAAAAAAAAGTTAAAGTACACAAGTTTTGTCTTTTTTTTTAACATTTATAATTTATGAAATATTTTATTTTATATTAAGTGAAAAATTAAAATGCGACATGTTATTTGTAAATATTAAATCTATCTAACCTTCAAAGGAATTTGCAACATCTTCGTGACGCTAATCACGCGTTTCTTCAGTAAATATTTTTCAAACATGCGCCTGAAGAAGTTTCACTTCAAAAACACAATGAATCACTAATAAACACACTCAATTTAAAAAAAAATTAAGAGTTTCGATACGACACACGCACCATTAGTAACGGTGACTTTGTAACTGATTTATTTTTTGTTTTTTCTGTGGACTAGGGTTATGTGTACGCATATTTTAAAATAGATAATACACATTGGGACTTAAAAAGAATGAGATGCTTGTATTTTTAATTGAAACAGATCGATTCGCTTTGTCTAGTCCAGGTGGTTACGGACAATCTACTTCAAATTAGCCATGTCAACCTGGAATTGACATTATGAAATGGGAAGTTGGTGATGTATTTCACCCCCGTTCTAGGCTCTAAAACCATTTCTCTTATAAGTGAGGAGGCCTGTGCCCAGCAGTGGGACGTTAATAAGCTGCTACTTACCTTTTTAATCTTTATAATGATTAAGGAAGGAATATATTAAAAAGAAGACTTTAATACTAAATAATTGCGTATTCTTTTATAGTGTTCATCGTATTCTTATATTCGGAGTCGGTGTCGCAATTATTTCATACTTTTTAAAGCATATTAATATATTTGTAAGTCTGTTTTGAAAGCGGTTCTTTTTTGTTAAATTTTTTATTTATTTTTTGATTTTTAGTGAATCGAATGAACGTAAGCTCATTGCTATTTGATTACAGACACTTATATTTTCTGCCTTAAATCGTACCCTTACTTTAAGCCATTGAGGAGATCCATTGATCTTCATATATAACTACGACTAGCACTTGACCAAACCGAAGTTACGGTAGGCAACTCAAATATCTGGATATCCTATACAAGATTCTGCCGAGTATCGTTCATTTGCTCCTAAGAATTTAAGAGTTCCGTCACTTTGTCATGGAATCCATCATCAGAACCTAACCAAACTATCACAAAACAACCCTTGGATATATCCTTTCCAATAAAAAAAGAATCATCGAAATCGGTTGGCGTGATCTTGAGTTATTAGTCCATTTGTCGCGCACATCCTTAATGCATATTTAAGACTTATCCGGTTTTCTCATGGATGGCATCATCAGAACTGGATTTTTTAAAAATGGAACCCTACCATAAGCACCACCTCTCACATAAAAAAAAATCATTAAGATCGGTTCATCCAGTCGAAAGTTATGAGGTAACAAACAAAAAAAAAACAGACGAATTGATAACCTCCTCCTTTTTTTGAAGTCGGTTAAAAAAGGCTTCAATTTGCAGTTTCATTTCATTTCGGAGCAATTTTTAAATTTAATTGATTTCTAAGCGACTGGACGAACATCTAATGTTTATCAGGTAAGTAGCAGCCCATTGACGTCCCACTGCTGGGCACAGGCCTCCTCGCTCATAAGAGAGGGTTTTTAGAGCATAGACAGAACTGCTCCACTGCGAATTGGCAGGCATAGTACACAAGTACACTCTCTATTCCTTCACTCTCATAGTCCGATATGACACGAAGCCAACACGACCGGAGAGAGATCAAGCTCAGGACCAACGGCTTGTGGCTCTCCGAGACACTAGGGTGGAACACACCGCCAACTTCCCAACTTCGGGCAAATATTTAGAAAATCTTAATAGAAAACTCAATATCCATTTCGAATTGGCTCGACCCGGGACTCGAACCCGGGACCTCATGTCTGTAGTCGAACGTGCTAACCACTAGACCAATGAGGCAGTCGTTCCTTATCATTATTAAGATTAAAAAGGTAAGTAGCAGTTTATAAACTCCCACTGTTGGGCACAGACCTCCTCACTTATAAGAGAAAGAATTTTTAGAGCATAGCCCATAGATGGAACATAACACCAACTTCCCATTTGATAATGTCAATTCCAGGTTGACATGGCTAATTTGAAGTAGATTGTCCGTAACCACCTGGACTAGACAAAGCGAATCGTTCTGTTTCAACTCGAATCAACATAAATATAAGTTCTATATCGATTTTGAATTGGCCCGACCCGGGACTCGAACCCAGGTCCTCATGTCTGTAGTCGAACATGCTAACCACTAGACCAATGAGGCAGTCTATGTTCAAATGGAAAGCGAATTTGTTGTTTTTACTATATTCCATCTTTTAAATCTTTTCTGAACTTCCACATATAATTAAAAACCCAATTAATCCGCTCTCTATATTTAGCGAGACATTAAAAGATATTTTGTTAGGATAATCTAAAATTCATATTTTCGTTACACAGAGGCAAGTAGTGAAATCAAATGCTACTTTCAACGCGTTTGTAGTACCAGGTCCACCAGAATTAACAGAAGAATTAGTCCCAGTATCCATGACCAGGGAGTTGGAGCTAGAAGACGACATGAAGGAATACTGGGGATTCTACTTGCTACAGGGATCCACAGTTACTGTGTCTGCATGTGTAAGGTATAATTTAAAACATTACTTAAAATGTTACTATTAGATAAATAAGCAGTTAAGATAGATAAACTTTGGATATTATTAAAGTAGCCTTATCTATAAGTGAAGTATTGGTGCAGGTGCTTACCGAGCACGGATACTTCGGGAAATACCTGCACCAGATTCACCAGCCTGTCTCGAATGTGGAGCTCTCGTCGATACGGCGCACCATACGGTGGCGGAATGTCCAGCTTGGGGGCCACAACGGCATCTCTTGATGTCCACAACTGGAAGTGACCTTCGCTGTCGAAAATAATTAATGTAATAATCGGCAGCGAAGCGGGATGGAGGGCAGTTGCTTCTTTCTGTGAGACTGTCATCTTGCAGGAAGAGGCGTTAGGGAGAGAACGCTACGCCACGTATAATTCCCCTCGTCCTAATCATAGGAGGGTAGGGAGTAGAAGGCGTGCGTTCGCCCGCTTGCTATCCCTTACTTGAATGAGTCTTTTGTAGACAGCATCCGGGGTGCCATCGGAGTAGAATGCTTTTGCGATCTTCTGGCCCCCTATTTCAGATGCAGAGGGCTCCGCTGGGTTTTAGTGGGTATTCTGGAAACCGCGAGTCGCACATTCCGTACGTAAATGTATTTCCAGGCGAAAAAAAAAATAAATCGAAGTAAATTCTGATTAAAATGATGTGTGATAATGAGAACGTTGAGAAGTATGAGTGGATTGAAACGGAGTGACAAAGTAAGAAATAGTGTGATAAGAGAACGGTGTGTGAAAAGAAGATGTAGGGACTAAAATTGAGAAAGGTATGCTTAGATGGTTTGGGCATGTAGAGAGAATGAGTGTAAGGAGACTGACAAAAAGGATTTATGAGTCAAGAGTGAATGCGAAAGTTGGAAGGCGAACATTCCTGGACCAAATCCAGGACATTTTAAATAAGTGCCAAGTCAAGAGTACTCTAAACCGACGAACTTGTATGAAAGGTTTAATGAGAATGAAAGAAGCGAAGGAGATATGCAAGGATCGTGGCAAGTGGAAGGATGTGAAAGGTAGGACATACATCAAATACTTTATCTTACGTCGATATAAAATTTGTGTAGTTACTATAATATTGTGTAAACTTTCAATCTATCAGATGGCCAGGAGCTTCTCTAATAATGATCAAAGGATACAAACACCTCCAGGAATGTGCTTACATAGGAGATGACTCCTCAGAAGAACTAGATGAACTATTAGAAAGCTACAAACTGGGATTACTGTCAAATGCGACGTTATTAGAGAAAATAAATAACAAGAAGGATGGAAAAGCTAATGATCCAGGTGAGAGTTTTGTTTTTGATGTAACGTTTTTTTAGCAGAACGCCAGATATTGATCTTAAAAGTGGGAAAACATTGCAGATTACTAATTTGTCTAAGTTTGGATTGCTGACTAGTTACAAACTCACTTGATAGTAAGAGGTAATTTACTTCTTCTGGTTTCTACACAGCACTGTAACGCAAATTTGGTGACACATATTTCCTGGTGATTTGGAACTAACCATTGCCACTGCCTTCAATCACGACTTAGTATCTTTATTTCTAGTTTTCCGATGTCATAAATATGTCCCCAACAAAATACTCTATGTATAAAGAGTCAAGTATAAAATCCAAATTTTGTAAGACAGTGACCCTTCATGGCCTACAACTGTTATATAATTATGTTGGTTCCCTAATTCACTGATTTCACTAGCCGAAGCTTGTTGATTGATATTTTTTGCCAAAACGGCATATATATGACAAACTGGCAGGTAATCCCCCATGGGAGCTCAGGGCGGAAGTTCTCGCGGCTGCTTACCAGTGTAGAACAGCTGCGAGAACCAGACGCTAACGAGGTAAGGAAGGTCAGGGTTCTAGCTAACAGAGCTTTGACTCATAAATGGAAGGAGGTTCTCGGGTCCCCAGTAGCGGGCGTGGCCATAGTAGAGGCCATCCGCTGTCATCTGGACAAATGGCTGGGCAGAGAGCACGGATCGCAACACTACAACTTGGTACAGGTGCTTACCATTCATGGTTGCTTCGGCAAATACCTGTACCAAACTGTTGGCTGTTAGCTACCGGGCAGCTGTCACGAATGCGTTGCTGCTTAGACACAGCCCACCACACGGTGGCAGAATGTCCCACCTGGGGACCTCAGCTAGCCATATTATAATGTCACTGATCGGCTAAAACCTCTTATTGGCAAGTATTATAGTACCAATACTTATCAGTGAGCAGGTCTGAAGAACGATTGCCTCCTTTTGCGAGACAGTCATCTCGCTTAAAGAGGCACCGGAAAGAGAAAGGGAGAATACCGCCGAAACACGCCAGCCCCGACGAACGGGGTACAGGAAATAGGAGGAGGAGGTTAATACAACTCTCTCCTTGTAGACTAATTGTAAGCCGGCTGCAACTGAGGGCCCAGAGAGGAACGCCTCCACGATCCTCTGGCTCCACACTCATAGTTGATGGCGGGCCCATTGGGTTTTAGGGGGTATTGCGAGTTTGTAACCTCGCGGAGTTTCACACTGCCGACCCCAGACAAACGTGGCTGGCAAACGTACGCTAAGTAACGAGCAAGCCTTCCGTGGGCGCTCTTTTATTTATATTCCAATATATTTACCTTATTCTGTTCTATACGATGATATCTTGTTACCATTTTAAATGTAATTAAGAATCTTATGCAAATATAATCAAGTTTAATGTATAAATCTATATAAGATTTTTTGGAACATTGAACCAAACTATCCTATATTATTACTATATGAAACCAGAATGTTTATAATGCAAGTTGATATTTAGGGGTCTATTTATTTAAAAAACAGTAATAAAACTTATATTTTTTTAATTGATGAATTCATATCCAGTCATATCAATGGTGAATGGATATATTTCTAGGAAACATCACAAAAGACATTTGTCTGAATATTCTCGAGTGTTGTTGATAACGCAGAAATTAGTCCAAGAAAGGCATATCCTCAATTAGGTCTTTGTTCTATACACAATTGATAAAATGCATTATTTAGTACAATCTTAATTTACCCAGTGATAATATACATGTATTTAACAAAGGCCGCGTCGGTCAGTCTCTTCGCGATAAACTCAAAACTACTGAACGGATTTTCACGCAGTTTCCACTAAAGGATGGGATGATTCCTGAGGATAGCTTGTGTATATATTTTACCAAGATTTCGTGTAAATTGGTCGAAATATAGCGACAATTGTTGGATGTGTCGGAAAATGTCATTAGGGAGCTTAGCATAATACAACAATTCATGCAAAGTCGAGACGTATCGCTAGTATATATTAAGATAGAAAAATCAATCCTGGGTGGAAGACCTCTTGAAGCTTATGGAGTGGAACGGACAGGGCATCAACATCAATGGCGAGACATCACTCATCTACGGTTTGCTGAGGGTCATAATGGCAAAGACTCTGGAAAATCTCAATGCAATGCTCGATGACCTCAGTACAGTTTCTCGACAGGTGGGCCTAAAAATGAACATGAATAAGACGAAAGTTATGTCCAATATCCATGTTCCGCTACACCCAGTCATCGTTGAAAACTCGGCACTCGAAATTGTTGACGAATACACATACCTGGGACACATAGTCCAGCTAGGTGGGTCCAATTTTGAAGAGGTCAACCGCCGAATCCAACTCGGTTGGGCAGCGTTTGGGAAATTCCGGAAGACGTTTTCGTCCAACATCCCTCAATGCCTGAAGATTAAAATCTTCGAACAGTGCGTGTTGCCAGTGCTTACCTAGGGATCGGAAACGTGCGATGGTGAGGGCTATGCTCGGAGTTTCTCTACGAGATCAAATCAGAAATGAGGAGATCCGTAGCAGAACCAAAGTCACTGACATAGCTCTACGAATCTTGAACCTGAAGTGGCAATGGGCGGGGCACATATTCCGACGGACCGATGGACGTTGGGGCCGGAAGGTGCTGGAATGGCGACCCCGCAAACCGGACGACGCAGTGAAGGATGACACCCCACAAGGTGGGCCGACAATATAAGGAGGGTCGCCGATAGCCGCTGGAGCCAGGAGGCGCAAGATCGGGCCTTGTGGGCATCATTTCGTGAGACCTATGTCCAGCAGTGGACGTCCATCGACGAAGGTGACGATGACGACGAGGTTGAAGCCCTATTTAATGAACAATCTTATATGTAATGTGTATTATACAGTTAACGAGTATTCAACGAAACAATTGTTTGGATTTGAATCTAGTTTCATATTTATAAGTTTAATTAATTAATATATAAAACGTCTATATTATAAAAATTGTATTAATAGAGTACCAAACTGAATTACTTGTATATTCTCAATAGAATCAACTTTCCAAATTGGAGGGTAGAATCGCAATTTATAAAAAAATGTTATACGTAAAAGGGTGTTTTGATTTGACTTCATTAACAGAAACAAAACTGTACTTATGAGTATAAAATAGGCATAACCAACAATTTGTGGTAAAAAGTACCTTCTTAGAAGGTTCTAGAATGTAGTTTTATAGGTTTTTCTGTTGTTACAAGTATTAATAATAATAATTCTTGATGAGAGATTGCCATATTATAGGTACCAGCCGGTGCCAGTACTCGAACGCGACGGTGTCCGACTCTATTGGGACCGGTCCATTATCACGGACAGGACCATACTGGCCAACAAGCCTGATATCGTGATAATGGACCGGGCACAGTCTCGGGTGTTTTTAGTGGATATCACGATCCCGTATGACGAGAATCTCGTGCGAGCTGAGACAGAGAAAAAACGTAAATATCTGGATCTGGCGCACGAGATTACCGCCATGTGGGGAGTGGGATCCACTGAAACCATCCCAATCGTAATATCTGCGAATGGTCTGATCCCAGTCAGTCTCGCTCACCATCTGAGACGACTGGGGTTCCGCGGCAGTTCGCTCGCAGCAAGGATGCAAAAGGCGGTGTTGCTGGACTCGGCTAGGATAGACCGGCGGTTTCTCAGCCTGTAGCCCTGACCCCCGGCCGTTTACTCCCTGCCGGGGTTTATCCTCCGCCCGTTATATTTATTTATTTAATTGTTTATGTATGTCCATGTATTATTTGATATTTCTGTATTTAAGTAATTATTATAAAGTACCTTACATATAATATAAATATATTTTTTTGCGTAAACGGGCGTGAGTGTGAAAGTAGGATAATAATAATAATAAGTTTTTATTCAAGGCTACATTTGGCCCAAATTTTTAAAATACAAATAAGTTATAACTATGTTAGTGACAAATAGAATATAATTATACAGAAAATAAATGAAATTAACTAAATTAAATTAATTTAAATTAAATTAAATCAAATCAAATCAAATTAAAATCAAAATCACGACTATCAATTGGATAAATGTGAAAATACTGTAAATATAAAGACGTCTTATATACTAGTTGAGGGTTGTCCCTAGGCATCATTTTCTGTTGCTCGTCAGATGAACAGACAGCCAATATGTGAATATAGGGCTAGGCATCTCCACACAAATCGTTTTAAGAATGCTGTTATGCAATGCCCTCATTGTCTCCCAAAAATAGGCAATGCGTGCCCTCACAACAGCATAGAAATCGGGTACTCCCGATTCAGCAAACATGCCAGACGCACTGCAATATCTGGGCAAACCCATCAAGATGCGAAAAGCGTCGTTATACTGCACGCGTATTGCCGTGTAGGATTTTCTGAAAAAATTTGTCCAAAGTTGACAGGTATAAAAGCACTGGCAATACGCGGTGAATAATGTTTTCTTGACGGCCTTGCTACATTTACCGAATCTTCGCGCCAGCATATTACACCGGACCGAGAGTGCTCTCCTTTCCCTTTCAATATCGCAATCATCCTGTAAGCATTCAGTAAGTATATGGCCTAGATATTTGAATTTGGTTACAATCCGAACTGCTGTGTTATTTAAAATTACGTCTGGTACCCTCTCCGGTCCCTTACCTGCCCGAAATACTAACATTTCTGATTTATTTACATTATATTTCAGTCCATGAGAACTAGCTCAACTCTCACAGATTGAAATTAGTTTTCTCAGCCCTTTGATGGAGGGGCTGAGTACTACCATGTCATCAGCGTAGCTCAAACTATTAAAGCATGTGTTGCCAATATGACATCCGACTTTTGTAGTTCTCAGCTCCTCGATGAAATCATTGATATAGATATTAAAGAGATCTGGGGAGGTAATACCTCCCTGACGTACGCCGCATTCTAATGTATAGCATTTAGACGTTAATGAATCAAGTAAGTGATAGGAGCACTCACTTCGCATTTACTTATAACAAATGAAGCTTATTATGGCTGCAAATGTCTGGTGGAAAAACTATTTACATCCGAATATGATACATATAAATTTATCTAATTTTATATCCTCAGGTGCTATGAAAAGACACAAACCTGGCGTGTCATTTCACGACCCCAAACAGACAACGAATGTGACCTCATCTGATACCGTCCCCACAGTAGATGTTACTGACCACGATCCAAAGGTTAGTCATTTATAGCATATTAAACTTCAAACTGTTTTATAAACTTTAATACAATTTTCAGCAATAGACAGTGTGATTCAAGAGGAAGGTTTATATGTATAAGTAAAGTAAATATGATGTCGTATTAAAGATATTTCTGGACGCTCAAATCGCAAATACTGACGAAACCTTACGAAATAGATCAAATTAATATACTACAGAATCGTATATCTTTAAAATATCTATAAAAAAAACCAACAATTAAATATTTATCTCTAAAGGATAACCCACAGTAACCATTTTTATCTTTTACATATTACAGGAAATTGTGTGTTATTTACCAAGCTATTTTATATAATACAGTATTATTAGTTATCAAAGTAAATACATTATATACGTTGTATATTTCATGTAGATCAAAACTGCCCTTAACATCATTTGAGTCAAATAGATATCTTAGAAGATATCAGCGATAGTTAATGGGCAAACATTCCCATAGGGGTAGGCAGAGACCACGTCCTTTCACTTGCCACGATCCTTGCATATCTCCTTCGCTTCTTTCTTTCTCATTAAGCCTTTCGTACAAATTTGTTGGTTTAGAATACTCTTGACCTGGCCGTTATTTAAAATGTCCTGTATGTAGTCCAAGAACGTTCGCCTTTTTTTTCGTTGGGAAATGCTTTTCTGCACTGACCCCGACCGTGTGTCAGGAGTTTGGGACTCGGCGAACAAGAAGACCTCACAATACCCACTAAAACCCAGCGAAACCCTCTCTATCCATGTCTAAAGCACCAGGGGTTCAACCTTCGCATTCATTCTTGGTGTCCTGGATGAATCCGACTGAGGATTCTAGAACACGAAAGGACTTACGCTCACAGGTGCTGCCTTGAAGAACGTTCGCCTTGGTCTTGCCCTACCACCATTCCCATTCACTCTTGTCTCATAAATCCTTTTTGTCAGTCTTCTTTCATTCTCTCTTTAGTCTCTTTTTCTTTTATACCACAACGTTCTCTTATCATACTATTTCTTATTTTGTCATTCAGTTTCAATCCAATCATACTTCTGAACGCTTTCATCTTTACCGCATTTATTTTACTTATGTGATTCTTCTGCCATACCCAACTTTTACTACCACAAATAAGTGTTGGCAACAAAACTCCTCCAAGGACAGTATGTCTGGTCCTTTGAGACACCATCTGGCTATTCATAAAGGCGTGCAGATCACTATTTACCATATTCTCTGCAATCACTCTCTTTCAATATCACTTTTACATGTTTTCTTTCACGTCTTCCACTTGTTCCTCTTCCAACTTTCGCATTCACTCTTTACTCATAAATCCTTTTTGTCAGTCTCGTTTCATTCATCCTCTCTACATGGCCAAACCATCCAAGCATACCTTTCTCAACTTTAGTCACTACATCTTCTTTTATATCACAACGTTCTCAATGGTCATGAGCATGTTTAATTTATAGGAACTTCGACAAATACTTGAAACTTTACACGCTCGTCGGCAAGCAGCCAAGATGGAGTCAGCAAAGTATTATCATCCACCATCACACCTCATGGCTCTACCAGCTTTACACAGACATAGAGATACCAACGTGGATATAGATGAGAGAAGATGGCTCACTTTCAAAGGTAAGACAAAAGCTTTGTTTATTAAACGATTTTATTTGACTTGTTCTGTTTGTTTATTCATTTAGGTAGAAAGTAGTCAAATCAAATCAAAATCACAGCCTTTATTTGCTGAATATGGTATACATGTTTGGGAAAATTTTAATTAAATAATAACAATAAAATTATATTACTAAACATGAAATTATACATTAGATAATATTAGCTCTTACTAAATATGCATAATTATTATTAATTACAGCTAAATTCCCTTTAAAATATTAGTTAAAAAAAATTGTGAGGTATATTCCTTTATGTGTTTAGGTAATTTATTCAAAATTTTGATAGCCATCACTCAAACACTTTTATTAAAAAATGAACTTTTATGATCGGTATATAGGAATTAATAATACATACATACATAGCATCACACCTCGCTCACATTGGGGTAGGCAGACACCACGCCCTTCCACTTGCCACGGTCCTTGAATAGCTCTATCGCTTCTTACATTCTCAATAAACCTTTCATCCAAGTTCGTCGGTTTAGAGTACTCTTGACCTGGCCGTTATTTAAAATGTCCTGGATTTGGTCCAGGAACGTTCACCTTGGTCTTCCCCTTCCAACTTTTCACTCACACACTTCACTCTTGACTCATAAATCCTTTTTGTCATACTCCTTTCATTCAGTTTGAAGTAATGCTAGTTCATACATATAACAACGGTACAGTTAGAACATTTAGTTTCATAAAGTGCGGCTTGCAGCGTTTCCTTTTTAACCGACTTCAAAAAAGGAGGAGGTTATCAATTCGTATGTTTTTTTTAATGTTACCTCATATCTCCCGAATGGGTGGACCAATCTTGATGATTGGTTAAATGAAAGGTGGTGCTCGTCATAGGATCCCATTATTTTTTAATCCAGTTCTGATGATGGCATCCATGAGAAAACCGGATAAGACTTAAATTTGCGTAAGCATGTGCGCGACAAATGGACGAATAACCCAAGATCACTCCAACCGATTTCGATGATTCTTTTTTATTAGAAAGGATATTAGGTTCTGATGATGGAATCCATGACAAAGTGGCGGAACACTTCAATTCTTAGGAGCCAATCAACGATACTCGGCATAATCTTCTATAAGCTATCCAGATATTTGAGTCGCCTACCGTAACTTCGGTATGGTCAAGTGCTAGTCGTAGTTAAATATGAAGATCAATGGAACTCCTCAACGGCTTACAGTAAGAGTGTGATTTTTGGCAAAATCTATAACTGTCTGTAATCAAATGCCAATTACCTTACGTTTCTTGCTGCATTGCAATATTTGAAAGGTGAATTATGTGTGAAGCGGTGGTATAAGGGTTTCGGGTTCGATCCCGGGTGTGGCGATATTAATGTAAATTTAACTTTGTAAAGTTGTTTCATTTAAACGGTGTTATCTCATATGAGAAACGCGTTTTAGGTGTACGCATATTGAGACAAATTTGTTAGTAGTAGTAGACACCGACTCCAAATATAACTATACGAAGAACACTAAAAAAGAATACGCAATTATTTCTTACTTTTTAGAGCATTTTACTGTATTTGTAAGTTTGTTTTGAAGGCGGTTCTTTTTTTGTTAAAATTTATATTTATTTTAATTCCGCATATCGCTCTTACACAGATTTTTCGTGCAACAAATATCCTATTAGTATAATAATAATGTTTTTTGGTCAACTTGTCTGGATAGCACACGCAGCGCAAAAGAAATCTGACTTAGTCTAGAGTGTCTAGAGCATACATGATTTGTGTGATAGGACCCCCTCTCGTCGATAGTTTAATTTTAAATTAGACACATACATTTTAGTTTGATGACAGTACAATTTAATACGTTGTGTAAATCAAAGATGGCGGCCGCTTCAAAATGGCGGATTGCAAATTTTTACTACTACCTCCAATTGGGTATTAAATAAAACGGATGTATAATATCGGGAACAGGATAATTGTGGGTTTTAGTAATGATTTAATTTTAACTCCCACTACGTCTTAGTGGACACGAGCGGAGGCAAGAATTAAAGCACAAACAGAACCACAAACATTGTAAAATGCTTCCTATTTCTTTCTCTCCCACGTTTAAACTTATATAGATGAGTTCATTGCGGTCTAACAGTGAGTCCCGAGCTTTGCACGGGTAGGCATAAATAGATACAGATATTTAAGTTATAAGCATGATAATTAACACGACCATGAATCGACAAATATTATGAAAAAGTGTGATTCCTAATACTAAAACTAAGTATCTCTGAAATGAACTTTTAAGTGAAGCATAAAAATGTGTTAAAAGAACTTGAAATATTAAATGTCGCTTGCGTCCACTTTGCGTAAAGTAACCTAGTTCTTAATGGTGCACCCCCTTCTCCCGCACTGCCCCTCTCTCGTCGAGTTAGTATTACTATTTTAATTTCATGATATCTTTTGAATGGAATATCCGATTTCAATAATTCAAAGAGTTATCGTCAGGTATCGAGTCTCGAATATTAAACTATTTATTTGGATAAAAATTTATAAATGGTATGGATAACACGGTCTGATTTTGATCGGCATTTCTATCAATTTGTTAAATGTAAAAAAGTAGTTATAGTGACGTAACTACAATAGTTAGACATATGGTCTCGCGAAGTTTTTTGTAGATATTGATATATTCTATAATATTGTCGAACATTTTTTTGTCCTATCATTAATACTCTTCACAGCGTATGCGATGAAAGACATTTTATGGCTAACTTTTTTTCACCTTCGGTTGGTTTTAATAGGAATTTCTAAAGATTTCTATAGTAATCTAGTACTAAATGTAGCCTATGTTACTCAGCTGTAATGTAGCTTTCTAATGAAAAAAGAATGATTAAAACCGGTCCTGTACTTTTTGAGTTTATTCTTTACATACAAAAATACAAATCTTTCCTCTTTATAATATTAGTGTAGATATAATACTAACAATGCCCCTTGTTTTCACCCGCGTAGATACCGATCTTGTGGCCGTTGGAAGTCTATTAACATAAAAGTTTTATTTCACTTAGATTTAAATTACTGTCTTTTAGATTATTATATACACACATTTACAGATTATACTTTACAATTAATATTTGTGACGTAACTATTTGATCCCGTGGCAATTTATTTTGATGGTGCCCTACCTCCGCTAATAACAATTTTATTTTCAAGAGTTTATGCATTTACATTTATTCACATTCACCAACCTATATACGTCCCACTGCTGGGCATAGACCTCTTTTCTTGGGCGAGTGTGAGCTATGATCCCCACGCAAGCCTTCATCAAAAGTCTCACATTCATCTTCCATTCGCTAGACTTTCGATGAAGGAACAACATCTTGAAGAAGCCAGAATTCATTTACAATGAAATAAAAATAACTATTTAATTTAAATAAGGTATTTATTATGAAAAATCTTATTTTCGAGCTTTCTGTTCCGTAAACATCTATTACATAATCAAAATCAT
Organism: Elymnias hypermnestra; assembly: GCA_015832385.1. NCBI lineage: Eukaryota > Metazoa > Arthropoda > Insecta > Lepidoptera > Nymphalidae > Elymnias > Elymnias hypermnestra. Next base: position 657,891 of record JACTOM010000212.1, on the reverse strand, counting down.
AACCAGTCTTGTCCCATATGCTTCGAGTACGTTTTGGGCCGGGACCCTCTTGGGCCACACTATAGTTACACCACTGACTAATATACATACATACATGCATAGCATCACGCCTCATTCCCTTCGGGGTAGGCAGAGACAACATCCTTCCACTTGCCACGATCCTGGCATATCTCCTTCGCTTCTTTCATTTTCATTAAACCTTTCATACAGGTTCGTCGGTTTAAAGTACTCTTGACTTGGCCCCTATTTAAAATGTCCTTGATTTGATCCAGGAACGTTCGCCTTGGTCTGCCCCTTCCAACTTTTGCATTCACTCTTGACTCATAAATCCTTTTGGTCAGTCTCCTTTCATTCATTCTCTCTACATGCCCAAACCATCTAAGCATACCTTTCTCAATTTTAGTCACTAC
>JACTOM010000212.1:540506-654361 GCA_015832385.1 Elymnias hypermnestra | reverse complement strand
TTCTGTTTGAGATTGCGGTTGCATAATTTGCTGACCTTGACATTGGTTTGCCGTATTCCTAGAGTAATCCACGTGACTTGTACCAATTGTATCCTCGCAGGGAGATAAACCAATGGGTCCACTGTCACGATAGGCCCCCCTCTTCATATTAACTTTCACTGCTGAGAACGGCGGAGAATGTGAAACTGCCAGTGATGCACTTCTCATATTTTGGATTTCCACTTTAATATCATCCAATTGTTCACCAGTTACATAAGTAGATTTGATTTCTCTTATTTCATCTTTGAGCAAAGTTAGATCTTTTAAAAGTTTTGTGCAGTCTAAGTGGTCAAAAGTCACGGGTGGTAATCTTTCTAACTGCCTGGCTACGAACACAGGAATTTCCTCGGGATCGGTGGACTTAAATACACTAATTATGTCATCTATATCACGACACTCCTTTCGTTTGCCTTTACGTTGTATTCTTCGTTCGTCCGTTCTCAAAGCGTTAAACAATAACGACTTTGACGTTTGAATGTCGTCACTTGTAAACGCGGACAAACATATTCTCACCAAGCTTACCTCATCGATTAAGGATATTTTATTTTGTATATAGCATAATAGTTCGTCAATAACTATGTTGCACACATTACATTTCAACAACTTCGACATATTTATGAACACAAAAACTACTAATGCTTCATACAAACAAAAGGCACACACATCGCGTACAGTTGCGCGCGCGCGACTATAATATATATCTAATTAAATTCTCTCTAAAGGTATTGAAAAATTCTTGATTTCATGGTATCCTTGGAATATGAGCTAACTCACCAGTCGCAGGCCCAGTTATAAGGGTCGCTGCAATTTTTTTTACATTTAAATTTTTATATTCGTTATATCTCTTGAATGCAACATCCAATTTTACTAATTTAAAAAGTATTTTACAGCTTTTGAAGCGGTCTTTAATGAACTATATAATAGGATAGGATTAATACAGAGATATAAATAATATGATATGATTAATATCAGAACTTTTAAAATCTAAAAAAGTAGTTATGGTGGCTTAACTACTGTAATTGGACATATGGTATCCTGGACTTTTTTATAGATATTAATACGATTTATAATATTGTAAAACACTTTTTTGTTCTATCGTCAATTGTTTCCCCAGCGCATGAGATGGCAGATATTTTGTGGCCAATTTTTTCACACCTTAGGTTACATTAATGCATTTTTATTAGGGATCCCCATTTTTTTTAGAAACTAATATAACCTATGTTGCTCAGTGAAAATGCAGCTTTCTAATGGTGAAAACAATTTTGAAATCGGTTTAGTGGTTTTTGTGTGAAAATGCTACAAACATAACATGTACGTTAATTGTTGGATGTAAACATCATGGCGATTAGAGGCTTTCGTCGTAAACACTACCTAATGTCTTAGAGATATAACAAAACAATATATGGTGGGATGATTCCTCTTTTATAGATCTACAATAAAGTCTACGATGACGTATGTCCATCGTTTAAGGATAGCTCACTATGCCCATTTTATCATTTTCTTTTCAATTTTGAAATCGATCCAATAGTTTTTGTATGAAAACAACAAACACAAATGTTTCCTCTTTATAATGTTAGTTTAGATGAAATCGTTACATTGTACTTAATGTTACTACTTAAAAGTGAATCATTTACTATCATGTGTAAATAACGGTGTTATTGTTTGTATAACAAGATTGCTTTTGGTGCGCTAGAACATTTAGATCAATATTGACAGTGTTAATATTTGCATGACAAAGGAATTTTCCATAACTCTTGTTTCTGCTCAGAAAAACTGCGAAGAAATCCTCATAACTTAAGAATTAAACTACATACACAGCATCGCGCCTCATTCCCATAGAAGCAGGCAGAGACAAGATCCTTCCACTTGCAACGATCCTTGCCTATCTGATTTGGTCCAGGAACGTTAACCTTGGTCTTCCCCTTCCAACTTTCGCATTCACTCTTGACACATAAATCCTTTTTGTCAGTCTCCTTTCATTCATTCTCTCTACATGCCCAAACCATCTCACCATACCATTCTCAATTTTAGTCACTACATCTTCCTTTGTACCACATCATTGTCTTATCACACTATTTCCTACTCGGTCACTTATTTTAATTTTGTAATTCTTCTGCCATACCCAACTTTCACTACCATACATAAGTGTTGGCACCAACACTCCAGCATGCACTGCCAGTCTAGCCCTTTGAGACACCATCTGACTATTCATAAAGCCGTGCAGAGCACCATTTACCATAATCCCTGCACTCACTCTCCTTTCAATATCACTTTCACATGTTCCATCTTTTGTAAATTTAGATCCCAAGTATAGAAATTCTATCACCTCTTCCACTTGTTCCCCATCAATCAAAATATTGCCATTCATCATAGATTCATCTCTTTCAAAAAACTTTCGTTTTGTTTACATTCTTAACCCATACGTACTTTCTTTTTAATCTGTCAAACAGTTATCCATGAATAGATTGAACAGCCATGGTGACGCAACACATCCCTGTCGAACACCTCTTTCGTTTATTCTGACACAAGCACTAGAACCCTCATAGAGAGACTTCAATGCTTGAATCAGACTACCGCTCACCTCACCACTCGATCTCAACCATAGGCCTTTTCTATAATCTATACAGTCACTTTTTAATATCATCATCAGTCATTGGTATAGTATGAAAACGATATCTGACTATTCAAAAGTGATGTAAAAGCCTACGTAAATTAGGTTTTTGGAATTTGAATAAGAATAACTTTTGTTATACAAGTAATGAAATTTAAATCTTTCTTTAAAAGAAAGCTAATTGAGAAATCATTCTATAATTTGAAGGAATACTTAGAAGACAAAAGGGCGTGGAAGTGAATTAATTGCTCTATATAGATATGGAATAAGTTTAAAGTATATGTCAGAGTGCAGAAGGGGAACTCTCGCTTGGGAGCATTGTAGGCGTGATGCTGTCAAGTGAGGGATTTTGGGTGGAAGTGGCCCTCTTCTGCGAGACTGTAATCTCGCTAAAGGAGGCCCAAGAGCGAGATAGAGACAGTGCAGTAGATGCCCCCTCTCACTGCCGAAGGAGGCGAAATACTAGGCGGTGCTTGTTTGCGCACCTGCTCCCACCTCCATGAATCCTCAGTCAGACTCATCTGGGGCACCAGTGAAGAATGCGTAAGCTGAACCTCTGGTGTCTCACTTACGGCTGAAGAGGGTTCCGCTGGGTTTTAGTGGGTATTGCGAAGTCTCCTCCCACGCTAAGTCCCATACTCCTGACCCATTAAGGTCAGGGTAAGTGCGTAAAAAAGCATTTCCAGGCGCAAAAAAAGTAGACTGTGGAACGCTGGCGCCATCTATCCATCGCCGTGGAACAGAGTCATTTGTCGTGAGCAGACGGCGGACTCGCTAGTTCTCGGGTGACGGTCCGCCAGAGCGGTCGACTTTTGAAACTGTCGCGTTCCGAGCTATTATTATTAATGAGTTTGTGTAAATAGATAACGGGATCATTAAGTGTTTGAACATTGTAATCTGAGTTATTTAATGAAGTGTTTAATTTCACCAACATTACCCACCTACGCCCACAGTATGGAAATTATGGATGCCATATAATGACGATGTCGGCGGAGAACCCCACGCCCCTATGCTTTATGTTCCTTTCTCTTTTATTCTCCTCTCATCCCCATACTGTGGGTAATGCTAGTGCAATCAAACACTTTTTTAATTAGCTCAGATTACAATGTTCAATCACTTAATGCTCCCGATATCAATTTACACAAACTCATAACAATAATAGCTAGGAACGCGACAGCTGCATAATTCGACCGCTCCGGCGGACCGTCGCCCGAGAACTAACGAGAGACGCGCGCCAGACTGCCACTTATTGACTCTGCCCCACGCCGATAGACAGATGGCGCCAGCGTTCCACAGACTATTGCACTCCGGCATATATATATTGCAATGTTGTAATTATAATAAATTTAGTAACTATTTACTAACGCTTTAAAAGTCTTAACTATTGCTTGAAAATATTTGTACAAGATAGTTATTAATTACATAACTAGTGTTAACAAGATAACGACGAATTCCATTGTTATATAACATTTGAATATTATTTGCAATGAAAATATTTCTTTATATTATTTTAGTCTAAAGGCATATTGACGTTTCAATATCTGATTTGCGTATTATAAACGTACCGGCATAATTATCTGAATATACAGAAAAGGTTTGACATCAGTATCATATAAGTTTTCTGGCTGGTTTATACGTCATTTCATTTAAAAAAGATACAAATTGAGAAAACAACTGAACATCACATCTTATGCAATTGTTTTAATTTTATTCAAATACACCTTATAGCTTTGAAAGGGAAAGGAATGAAAGTGAATGTAAACAAAACGAAAGTTATGCTTTTTGAACGAGATGAATCTATGATGAATGGCAATATTTTGATAGATGGGGAACAAGTGGAAGAGGTGAAAGAATTTGTATACTTGGGATCTAAATTTACAAAAGATGGAACATGTGAAAGTGATATCGAAAGGAGAGTGAATGCAGGGAATATGGTAAATGGTGCTCTGCATGCTTTTATGAATAGCCAGATGGTGTCTCAAAGGGCTAGACTGGCAGTGCATGCTGGAGTGTTGGTGCCAACACTTATGTATGGTAGTGAAAGTTGGGTATGGCAGAAGAATCACAAAAGTAAAATAAATGCGGTAGAGATGAGAGCGTTGAGAAGCATGAGTGGATTAAAACTGAGTGACAGAGTAAGAAATAGTGTGATAAGAGAACGTTGTGGTATGAAAGAAGACGTAGTGACAAAAATCGAGAAAGGTATGCTTAGATGGTATGGGCATGTAGAGAGAATGAATGAAAGGAGACTGACAACTTTCCCATTACCTCTAGACTCATAAATCCTTTTGTCCATACCCAACTTTCACTACGACACCTAAGTGTTGGCACCAAAACTCCTCCAAGGACAGTAAGTCTGGCCCTTTGAGACACCCTCTGGTTATTCATAAAGGCGTGCAGAGCATTATTGACCATATTCTCTGCAATCACTCTCTTTCAATATCACTTTCACGTGTTTTCTTTCACATCTTCCACTTGTTCCTCTTCCAACTTTCCCATTTACTCTTAACTCATAAACCCTTTTTGTCAGTCTCCTTTCATTTATTCTTTCTATATGCCCAAACCATCTAAGCATACCTTTCTCAATTTTAGTCTCTTCTTCTTTTGTCCCACAACGGTCTTTTATTTTGGGACATTTTTCAATTTGTTATAAAGTGTAGTTTAATTTTTTATTCATCACGATCGATTGCTTTTCCCGTTCCATCATCAAAGGTGTCTTTAGTATCATCTGTCTTTGTTTTAGGAAACGGTCTCCTAACACCTAATATAGTCACAATCATAACACACCCTCTCTCTTGTTTGTGTAATAAAATAAATCCATAATTTGTTTTAATAAGATTTTAAATTTATTCTTTCCAGATATAGATGGCAAGAACGGGGATCAAAATAAAAATAAAACCAATTTAGACGTATCAGAAGGTCTTAATATAACAAACAATGGAGACCAAGTTAACAATACAACGAAAGCAATAGAAGTAATAAATTCAAATATGACATCTGTTAATAAAACATCAAATAAAATTGAGATTAGCGATGAAACATCTAAACAAAGCGACACAGATAAAAGTATAGAAGATAATCTTATCATTTCTAAATCCAATCATAATAGATATGATAAAGCGACAATAGAAAGTGGAATTAACAATCACACTAAGCCAAATGCAAATATTTTACTTAGCGAAGAGGTAAGTGTAGAAATAATCTTATTAACGCGGAAAGAAATTTTCAATTTTTGATAATTTATTAGAAAAAATAGATAAGGTTACGTTGAATAACAACCTATTGTTAGAAACAGACATACATAATTATAGAATAGAGGTTATTAGAGCAGGAATCCACGCTGCTCCTCTTCTGGAAGGAGGGCTATTAATACACGGCATTACCTATTATTTGGGGTGTCGGTTACACACGGACACATTTATGTTAGAGGACGGCGAACGCAGCAATTTCAATGAACATGGGCTTACGAAAAGGCGTTTAAATAATGATTGCTTTTGCTACTGTATGTTCTAGCAATAAAGCTGTTTTTACATATGGTTTGGTGCGTGTGTTGCACACGAACCCAACGATGTGACGCAGCACTTTCAACGAACCTGGGCTTACGAAAAGGCGTTTAAATAATGATTGCTTTTGCCACTGTATGGTCTAGCAGTAAAGCTGTTTATACATATGGTTTGGAGTGTGTGTTGCACACGAACCCAACGATGTGACGCAGCACTTTCAATGAACCTGGGCTTAAGAAAAGACGGTTAAATAATAATGGCTTTCGCCACTGTTTGGTCTAGCGATAAAGCTGTTTTTACATATGGTTTGGGGTGGGTGTTGTACGCGAACGATGTGACGCAGCACTTTCAATGAACCTGGGCTTAAAAAAAGGCGTTTAAATTATGATTGCATACGGCCGCTATATAGGCTAGACTTAGATAAACTTAGTGTTGTCTGCTCAGGATTCGAACCAACGACTTCTCTGAAGGAATATCTACGCGTTTCAGCATTAGACAGAGACGGCTTTACTTATGGTTAAGGTTGTGTGTTGCACACGAGCGCAGCTGTGGTAGGGAGCACCGGTCGCAGCACTTCCAATGAACCTGTGCTTACTAATGGGCGTTAAAGTAAAGATACTACATACGGCAGATTTATGGGCTAGAGACAGGAGCGCACCGATGTTAGGGGACGCCGGTTTTATTTATTTATCTTTATTAAAAGGCACTTGTCCCAGTTTACAGTTTAGTAACATAAAACAAAACTTAAATTAAAATTAATAATAATAATAAATAAATTTTAAATTAGAATACAATCAAAGTTAAATATAATAATAATAAAAATAGTACATAAATCTAAGGGTATAATATAAGGCTTCCTCGTCATTTTTGTATTTTTACAAAGTTATAATATGTTATTTACTTTTACTTTTTTTACTTTTACTTATGGGTGTTATAATAAAAATTGCATCCGGCCGCATATCTAACTTATATCCTAGTTGTAGAGTACAATTACTTCTAAATGCTACCGCATACAGTCCATTAACTCAGTCGGATTCATCCGGGACACCAGGGATGAATGCGAAAGTTGAACTCCTGGTGCTTCATTCATGGATGAAGAGGGTTCCGCTGGGTTTTAGTGGGTATTGCGAGGTCTGCTTGTTCGCACACACATGGTCGGGGCCAGTGCATAAAAGCATTTCCCAGCGAAAAATAAAACACGTCATTAACACATGATAGATATCTTCAATTACCCCACAAGTGGAGCACTTGGGAGTATCAGATTTCCTGATTAAATTCGCAAATTTGAGGGAATGTGTCCAGAACGAAGCGTTAACGTTATTTGTTTTCCATTTCTCGAACCAACAAAATTTCCACGGCTTCGACTGCAATGTTTGGTACAAAATGCCCTTCTTCTTTGACCACTTCTCAAAATAATCGGCCCAAAGAGAAAAGCAATCGGTTTTGACTTGCCCAAATTTCTCAGCTTTTGACAGTTTTGACAGCGTTAAACACCAACAATTACTAGAAAAATTGACAGACATTGGTTTTAATGGAAAGGATATACGCATCATATGCAACTTGTACAAGAATCAAACTGCGACTGTCAGGGTAGACAATGATGACACCAAAGATGTCAGAATCTATCGCGGGGTTCGACAGGGCTGTATTTTATCGCCACTGCTTTTTAATATTTATTCCGAAGCTGTAATGGCAGAAGCTCTTGAAAGCTGGTTAAAGATAAACGGGAAAATAGTCAACAATTTACGTTACGCTGACGATACTGTGCTTATTGCAGATTAGGAAAGCGAACTCCAAGGTATATTAGACAGAATAAATGAAAGCAGTCAGAAAGCGGAACTGACCATTGATACAAGTAAAACGAAATTCGCTGTGGTATCCCGGAAACAAGAATTAGATCCACTTGTAAAAATAGGCGACAAGAATCTCGAGAGAGTGCGACAACACAAATACCTCGGGGCATGGGTGAATGAAGCATGGGAATCCGACCAAGAAATAAAAACCCGTATAGAAAACGCCCGCATTCAATAAAATGAAAAATATATTGTGCTGTCACCAATTAATTATAAAGATCAGAGTCAGAATCCTGCTATGCTACATCTGGCCAGTTGTTACATACGGATGCGAGGCATGGACCCTGAAAGAGGACACCATAAAACGCCTCAAGGCGTTTGTGGTCTGGTGTTACCGCTGCATGCTTCGTATCAGTTGGACGCAAAAATTCGCAACAAAACCGTACTCCAGCGCATACTTAGAAACGATAGGTACGGGTTACTCCAACTTATTATGATGGGCAAGGTTGAGGGCTAAATGCGTGCTGGACGCAGAAAGAAGTCTTGGCTGCGGAATATACGCGAATGGACAGGAATAAAGTCCGCAGCCGAGCTTTTCCATCTTGCAAACAAAAACAACAAACTCAAAAAGCGGCCAACCTTCAAGAAAAATGAAGAGGCACTTTAAGAAGAAGAAGAAATATCCCTGAAACACCTCGATCTAGTTGCACACTCTCACCGTCTATACAGGCTTGTTTAGCTAGGCTGTCTACCGTCTCGTTTCTTACAACACCCACATCCATTGCAACCATACAGTTTTGGAACCAGAAGTAAGGGATAACAACAGTTTCAAAATTCTGTAGGCTCGAAAAGTCGAGTTACATCGAGCCAAATGTTGCAGAGCGCTTCTAGAATCTGTCAAAACTACACACTTGTTGGAATTAACAGTTTCTATGTAAACTAAGGCTTGAGTTCTGCAATGGGACTTATCTATACACACAGACGCAGTGGTGCAGCATTTTTAATGAACCTGTGCTTACTAAGGGGCGCCATATTGATGATTACAGCTATATGATCTATGACTGTCAGAGGAGGCTTTTCATATGATTGGGTGTGTGTGTTGCACACGGACGCAATGGTGGTAGAGGGTGGAGAACGCAGCATTTTCAATGAAAAAGTGCATACTAATGAGCGTTAAAGTATTGAATGCACACAGCCGCTATATAGGCTAGATATATATAAACTTAGGATTCGAACCAACGACTTCTCTAAACGAATATATTTAGGCCAGCAAAAACATAAGGCCAAGTACGATGCTGTGTAGAAACTATAAGAGTTATCTCTTATCAGGTTTATGTGCTTCCATCTATGACTCTATGAGATTACAGTCAAGCATTAAAAGATATCCGTAATAAAGGAAATTCCATTCCAAAACCAATGAGTGGGTCGTTTGATTACGCTTTTCGTAACGCTCTCGCCACGCATTCACCAGCGTACTCCTCAAGTCCAGCGTAAAGAAGTTTTGCTTCATAAATATTGTAAAATTAAACTACTGACATACATTTATCTAACTTATCTTTGAACGTGCTTATTTACACATTAGATCAAGTAGATAAAAGGTTTTATCGTACCTATAGCATACACACCTCGATCGTTTTCATAAAATACTTATAATTCACTTACACTCATTGTAAAAAATGCTAGATATTTTAAAGTTTACTAAAACTAGCGACACGTAATTGTTGTAGATTATTATATTAAATTGAAGTAAACTAGAAGAACTGCCTCATTGGTCTAGTGGTTAGAACTGCCTCATTGGTCTAGTGGTTAGCATGTTCGACTACAGACATGAGGTCCTGGGTTCGAGTCCCGGGTCGGGCCAATTCAAAAAATCAATATTGAGTTTTCTATTAAGATTTTCTCAATATTTGCCCGAAGTTGGGAAGTTGGCGGTGTGATCCACCCCCGTGCCTCGGAGAGCACGTTAAGCCGTCGGTCCTCCGCCTGATCTCTCTCCGGTCGTGTCGGATTCCCGTCACATCGGACTATGAGAGTGAAAGAATAAGAGTGCACTTGTTTACTATGCCTGCCAATCCGCAGTGGAGCAGCGTGGTGGGTCTATGCTCTAAAAACCCTTGCTCCTCGGAGTGAGGAGGCCTGTGCCCAGTAGTGGAACGTTAATGGGCTGCTACTTAAACTAGAAGGCCATTACTCCATTTTTTTTGCTGGGAAATGCATTTAGGCACGAACCCCGACCTACAGGTCAGGAGAGTGGGACTCGGCGACGGAGGAGACCTCGCAATACCCACTAAACCCCAGTGGAACCCACTTCATCCGTAAGTGAGGCACCAGGTGTTCAATCCGCGAGTCACCCGCTTGCCAATAGTGTGGTGCAACTATCGACTCAACGCATCACACAGTGGCATATTGTACAACCTGGGGACCTCAACGTCACCTCCGGGTAGCGCTGATCGGCGGTGATCTCTCGCTCGGGAGCATTATAGGTGCGATGCTCTACAAAGAGAGGAATTGAGCCGGAGTATCCTAAATCGGGAAGCCCAGGAGCGAGAGAGGGAGAAAGCCGCGGATTTTCCCCTCACCGCCGTAGGAGGCCGGGTATCAGGCGGCGTGTTTGCACGCTTCCTCCCGCCTCCTTGAATCCTCAGTGGGACTCATCTGCGGTACCAGGGACGAATGCGAAAGTTGAACACCTGGTGCCTCACTTAAAGAAGAGGGTTCCACTGGGTTTTAGTGGGTCTTGCGAGGTCTCCTCCGTCGCCACTCCCACTCTCCTGACCTGTAGGTCGGGGTTCGTGCTAAAATGCATTTCCCAGCAAAAAAAAGGGAGTAATGGCCTTGTAGTTTAATTCAATTTAATATAATAATCTACAACAAATACGTGTCGCTGAAAGTGATATTGAAAGGAGAGAATTGCAGGGAATATGGTAAATGTTGCCCTGCGCGCCTTTATGAATAGCCAGATGGTGTCTCAAAGGGCCAGATTGGCTGTGCATGGAGGAGTGAAAGTTGGGTATGGCAGAAGAATCACAACAGTAAAATAAATGCGGTAGAGATGAGAGCGTTGAGAAGCATGAGTGGATTCAAACTGAGTGACAGACTAAGAAATAGTGTGATAAGAGAACGTTTGGTATAAAAGAAGACGTAGTCACTAAAATTGAGAAAGGTATGCTTAGATGGTTTGGGCATGTAGAGAGAATGAATGAAAGGAGGCTGACAAGAAGGATTTATGGGTCAAGAGCGAATGGGAAAGTTGGAAGGGGAAGACCAAGGCCAACGTTCCTGGACGAAATGGAGGACATTTTAAATAAGCGCCAGGTCAAGAGTAATCTAAACCGACGAAATTGTGTGAAAGGTTTAATGAGAATGAAAGAAGCGAAGGAGATATGCAAGGATCGTGGCAAGTGGAAGGACGTTGTCTTAGCCTACCCCTATGGGAATGAGGCGTGATGCTATCTATGTATGTATATACAATGGTATAAACAATAACTTTAAATGTACATAAAAATGAGACTCTGTTTCCCTGTGTAAAGGCATTACACGTCCACGACTGGACCAATTTGGATAATTCTTTTGCTTTTCTATTAGCTGTAGTCAGGAAAAGTTTCGCATGACAAAAAAAAATAACAAAGTTACGAACAACATCAACAATTTAAAGAAAACTGAAGTCTCATTAGTACTTTTGACAATATAGACATTTTTAGGGTAACCTTATGGCATTTGACACAATTATCAGCTACTTAAAAAGCACTGCTGGGCATAGGCCTCGTCACTCATAGGAGAGAAGGTTTTTAGAGCATAGACTTACCACGCTGCTCCACTGCGGATTGGCAGGCATAGTACACAAGTGCACTCTCTATTCCTTCACTCTCATAGTCCGATGTGACGGAGAGAGATCAGGCGCAGGACCGACGGCTTAACGTGCTCTCCCAGGCACGAGGATGGAGCACACCGCCAACTTCCCAACTTCGGGCAAATATTAAGAAAATCTTAATAGAAAACTCAATATTGATATTCGAATCGACCCAACCCGGGACTCCAATCCAGGACCTCATGCCTGTAGTCGAACACGCTAACCACTAGACCAATGAGGCAACCCAGTCCAGTCCAGTCTAGTGGTTAGCAGCTACTTTATTTTATTTTTATTGCTGACAAGTTAGCGCTTGACTGTGATCACACCTGATGGTAAGCGATAATACAATCTAAAACTAGATATCTATAACTTTTTATAATACCCTCTAATAACCTCTATCCTTTACAACTACTGGTTGACATGATAGGATAGTTCTGTCTCAACTCCGGCAATCAGAAATATGAGCATATCTTTCTGTTTAAATAAATAGGTATTATCGATCATTTTTAATAAAAATTATAAAATAAATCAGTAACAAAGTGACCGTTACTAACAGTGCGAGTGACGCGTCATATAAGTCGACACTTGAAAAGGCATTAAAACCCAATAAAGATAAAGGATATCCCATTCTAGGATAGTATTGAACGCAGTTCTAAAGAAGTCTTCGATGAAGTTTTGAAACAGCTTCAAGGGCTTGGAGACAGGGGGAAGAGGATACTGGCAAGACTGCAAGAAAGTATAGGAGGCATACAAAGTGATCAGGTATAATAACGAGCAATGCCCCGCGGTTTCATCTACGTATATGTCTTGAATGGATTGTCCGATTTTAATAATTTAAAAAGTATTTTACATGTATTAAAACTGTCTTTAATAAATCATTTAATAGGATAAGGATTAATACAGAAATGTGAATAATATGGCTTGATTATTGTCGGCAGTTTTGTTAACTTTAAAAATGCAAAAAAGTAGTTATAGTGGCGTAACTACATTAGTTGGACATATGGTATGACGGACTTTTTTTAGTTATTAATACGTTCTATTATATTGTAGAACATTTTTTTGTTTTAACATCAATAGTTTTCGCAGAGTGCGCAATAACAGATTTTTTGTTTCACACCTTGGATTACATTAATGCTTTTTTATTAGGGATCCCTATTTTTTTTTAAGAAGTTATATAGCCTATGTCGCTCAGTGAAAATGCAGCTTTATAATAGTTAAAACATTTTTGAAATCGGTCCAGTAGTTTTTGTGTGAAAATGTTACAAACATAACATTAATTGTCGGATGTACAAATGAAGGCAATTAGGAGCTTTAATCGTAAACACTGCCTTACCCCTTAGAGATATAACAAAACAATATATGGTGGGATAGTTCCTCTTTTATAGATCTACATTAAAGTCCAAGATGACATATGTCCATCTTTTAAGGATACCTCACTATACCCTATTAGTCATGTACATTACAGTAATTACAAATTAACTTTGTATTATTATAATCTTTTACACAAATATAAGTAAGGAGTTATAGTTAAAATAAAGAACGTATTACTATATCAGAAGGTTGTAAATAAATGGTAAAATATCTGTCTGTCTTGCTTTCAGGACAAAACTACTGAACCGATTTAAATCAAATTTGGGACAAAGATAGTCTAGTGCATGAGAAAGGACATAGACTACTTTATAATGCAAAAAAACCGTTTTAATATCGTCATTTTTGGAGCTAAAAGCTTGAAACTTTTGTTAGGCTGTTGATGATAACGATCATTATATCCAAAGTTAACAAAAACTTTACCAGGGTGTAAAATAACATGCGAAAGTAACTGTCTCTCTATTGCACTTTCACAGCAAAAGTACTGAACCGATTTTAATAAAATTTTAGTACAAAGATAGTCCAGAGCCTGAGAAGATAAAATCACAGCAAATAGCTCATTAAGCTTACTAGCCAATAATAATTTATAACTCCCTCTCAACTTCCATTCGCCTAGCTCCATTACACTTTTCATAACGCCCTCGTAATGCCTTCACCACCTTACAGATGTTTTACTTTAAGAAACTATTTTTACAGCTTAAAGATACAACACGAAGCGAAGAAGATTTAGATCACTTACGAAATGTGTTATTAGAAGCTATAGATGAAGAAAAGAACAAGAAACAAAGACAACGTAAGTACAATCTAACACAAAATCAAATTGCTGTGCGTAATTTAAAAAAAAACAAGACGGAAAAAAAACCAGCAATGAAACACAAAATTAAAGTCAGCTAGTGCGCGAAAGTACGGGCACAGTGTTCAGTTCATTGATTGTCATTGAAACGCTCGAGCACCAGCTGATTTTCATTTCGTATTTCATTGCTGGCTTTTTTTTGTAAAGTAATGTATTTTTTAAGCGATTTAAAAAAAAGGAGGAGGTTATCAATTCGTCTGCCTCATTGGTCTAGTGGTTAGCATGTTCTACTACAGACATGAGGTTCTGGGTTCGAGTCCCGGGTCGGGCCAATTCGAAATAGATATTGAGTTTTCTATTTAAGATTTTCTCAATATTTGCCCGAAATTGGGAAGTTGTCGGTGTGATCCAGCTCCGTGCCTCGGAGAGCACGTTAAGCCGTCGGTCCTGCGCCTGACCTCTCTCCGGTCGTGTGGGATTCCCGTCAAATCGGACTATGAGAGTGAAGGAATACAGAGTGCACTTCTCTACTATGCCTGCCAATCTGCACTGGAGCAGCGTGGAGGGTCTATGCTCTAAAAACCCTCGCTCTTCGGAGTGAGGAGGCCTGTGCCCAGTAGTGGGACGTTAATGGGCTGCTACTTACTTACACTCTTTTTATCAATTCGTCTGTTTTTTTTATGTTTGTTAGGTCTTACCTCCCGACTGGGTGGACTGATCTTGATGATTTTTTTAAATCCAGTTCTGATGATGGCATCCATGACAAAACCGGATAATTCTTAAATTTGCGTAAGCATGTGCGCGACAAATGGACGAATAACTCAAGATCACGCCAACCGATTTCGATGATTCTTTTTTTATTAGAAAGGATATACTTCAAGTGTTGTTTTGTGATAGTTTGGTTAGGTTCTGATGATGGAATCCATGACAAACTGACGGAACTCTTCAATTCTTAGGAGCAAATGAACTATACTCGGCAGAATCTTCTATAGGCTATCCAGATATTTGAGTTGCCTAACTTAACTTCGGTATGGTTAAGTGCTAGTCGTAGTTAAATATGAAGATCAATGGAACTCCTCGACGGCTTACATTAAGGGTGCGATTTATGGCAGAATATTTAACTGTCTGTAATCAAATGCCAATGACCTTACTTTTGTTGCTGCATTACAATATTTGAAAGGTGAATTATGTGTGAAGCTGTGGTATAAGGGTTTCGGGTTCGATCCCGGGTGTGGCGATATTAATGTAAATTTAACTTTGTAAAGTTGTTTCATTTAAACGGTGTTATCTCATTTGAGCAACACGTTGTAGGTGTACATATAGTGAGACAAATTTGTTAGTTTACTTCAGATTCACTAAAATTCAAAAAATAAATAGAAATTTTAACAAAAAAAGTACCGCCTTCAAAACAAACTTATAAATACATTAATATGCTTTAAAAAGTAAGAAATAATTGCGTATTCTTTTATAGTGTTCTTCGTATTATTATATTTGGCTGCCACCGAATATAAGAATACGAAGAACACTACAAAAGAATACGCAATTATTTCTTACTTTTTAGAGCATATTAATATATTTGTAAGTCTGTTTTGAAGGCGGTTCTTTTTTTGTTAAAATTTCCATTTATTTATGAAACTATCGTTTCATTTAGCTATAGTAACATGGTGGAGCAAAATAATGCTAATAAAACGTTTTAAAAATATGATTTATTTTTATTCAGTCCGACCCATTATCAAAGGTGTCATTAGTAATATCGTCTGTCTATATTTTCGAAGGCCTTGTATATTTTTTTTAATTTTGGTGTGTATATATGGTTGAGGCTAACTTAAACTGGTAGATAGGATATTGTGAGGGTTAACTACAGCTACTTTTATTATAGAGGTTTCCGGAATTACGTGGGTAATAACAGCGGGCGATGTAGACCATCAATGAGAACTGATTTTTCCTTATTCCATTTATAGAAAAGCGTCACCAAGCAAACGAAGATGCAAGACATAAACGCGAGCTAATGCTTGGGCAAATAGAGCTTCAAAGACAGCTCAACGAAGATGATGAAGCCAGGGACTATGCAGCTGAAGAGGTACGACTATAAACTTGTGCATATTGTAACATTTCTTTTTTTACCACCACTGAATCATTAGATTGACGTTTTTACGTCGATTGCCTCGCGGGTCGAATGATGTTAAGTGGCCTTTGGGAATTAAATGTTCATGAAAGACTACCAAATGTTATGATTTTTATGTTTGCTATTAGTTAAGCTTTACAATTTTATCTTTTGTTTTTCAAATTAAGACTCTGGTGTAGCGTCATGTTGTGCTAAACTTTGAGATAGTGAAAAATGCCCGTCTTGGATTTATAGGCTCATATCCCAAAAATTAAAACTTTCTTCAAGGGTTTTCAATATTATTCACATCACTTATATAATCAAAAACACAAATAATCACTCACAGTTATAAAATACCATAAAGAAACTTAACGACCTTCGACGCGAAAGACGCACCGTTAGTAACGGTCACATTGTAACTGATTTATTTTTTGTTTGTGTTATGACATTGACCGAGAAGCAAAATATACACATTATGACTTAAAAGCAAAGAGACGCTTATTTATATCTTAGAAAAACACGAGATCCTAATTGATATATTGTTATGACTCCAGGGTCTCGAACCTGATGGCTACGCTGAACACCACGAGCAAATAAACGAAACAACGAACATAGATATGTCCAACTCAGAGTTTTGGTCATCATTTTCGAGCAGTGAAGAGGCTTTACTGGAATGTGCAGGCCTGATATTAAACCTACCCCTAACTCCTCACTCGGACTGTCAACGTGATGCATCAGAATCTCAAAGCCACACAGCAGCTAGAGCTAATGCTTTAACATACAGGTATGTTTGAAGTCCACTTAATTTTTTGTATGTTTGTAATGTTTTCACTCAAAAACTGCTGGACTGATTTCAAAAATTTTTTCACCATTTTAAATGCTGCATTTTCACTGAGTGATAAAGGCTATTCTACATTTAAAAAAAAAATAGGGATCCCTATTAAAAATGCATTAATGTAACCCAGGGTGTGACAAAATTGGTGACAAAAAATCTGTTATCGCGTGCGCTGCAAAAACTATTGTAGATAGGACAAAAAAATGTTCTAGAGTATTATAGAACGTATTAATATCTACAACAGAGTCCAGGATACCATATATCCAACTGATGTAGTTATGCCACTATAACATTCATAAATACACACACGGTTACGGATACATGCACACACTCTCTCTCTCATTCATTCACACACACACACACACACACACACACACACACACACACACACATACACACACACACACACACATACGCGCACACCAAAAGTTGTTTGCCTTATTATTTAAGTTACCTTTACTCTGTAAATTTTTATTTATGTAAATAGACGTAATCTGTCATGGCCTTATTTTTAGCGTTAAATGTAATGTAAAAAAAAAGTGTCAAAATTGTACGCTGTTTGATTACCAATAAAGAATAAAATAAAATAAAACAACTACTTTTTTACGTTTTAAAATTTAATAAAAGTTCTGATATTAATCAAACCATTTTATTCATACCTCTGTATTAATCCTAATGATATTATTAAAGACCGTTTCAATACCTGTAAAGTACTATTTAAATTATAAAAATCGGACACTCCATTCAAAAGATATAACGAATTTAAAAATGTAAATCTAAAGAAAATTGTAGCGACCCTTATAACTGGGCCTGCGACTGGTGAGTTAGCTCATATTCCAAGGATACCATAAAATCAAGAATTTTAATACCTGGAGAGAATTTTTACGGACATTCATAAAAATTTCGGTGTAAAGAAAATAATGTTATAATATAATGCAGTATTGTAGCACTGGTCAAATTCATTTTGTTCGCAGTGTACCATTTTTAACCGACTTAAAAAAAAGGAGGAGGTTATCAATTCGTCTGTATTTTTTTTTATGTTTGTTACCTCATATCTCCCGACTGGGTGGACCGATCTTGATGATTTTTTTTAAATCCAGTTCTGATGATGGCATCCATGAGAAAACCGGATACGTCTTAAATTTGCATAAGCATGTGCGCGACAAATGGACGAATAACTCAAGGTCACGCCAACCAATTTCGATGATTCTTTTTTTATTGGAAAGGATATACATCAAGGGTTGTTTTGTGATAGTTTGGTTAGGTTCTGATGATCGATTCCATGACAAAGTGACGGAACTCTTCAATTCTTAGGAGCAAATTAACGATACCCGGCAGAACCTTCGATAGGCTATCCAGATATTTGAGCTGCCTACCGTAACTTCGGTATGGTCAAGTGCTGGTCGTAGTTAAATATGAAGATCAATGGATCTCCTCAACGGCTTACAGTAAGGGTGCGATTTATGGCAGAATATTTACAGGCCTTCTGTGAATCCGTAATGTCGCTGAAGGAGGCTTCGGAGAGAGCGAGACAGAATGTCATCGGCGCTCCACCTATCCGACGGAGGACGCGGAGAAGCAGGATGCGTACATTTGCGCATCTTCTTCCCCCTCCATAAACTATTGATATGAGACGGCTACATCTGGGGTACCAGACTGGATTGTGTACTCGTATCTCTGGTTCTCTAATCAGGGATGTCGAGGATTCCGTTGGGTTTTAATGGGTATTCTGATCTTTCAGTGAGTCCCACACTCCCTACCCGGGGTGCGTAAATGCATTTCCCAGCGACAAAAAAAAAAAATTTGCAATTAAACGATACTCTACAGAATCGTCTATAAGCTATCCAGATATTTGAGTTGCCTACCGTAACTTCGGTATGTTCAAGTGCTAGTCGTAGTTAAATATGAAGATCAATGGATCTCCTCAATGGCTTGCAGTAAGGGTGCGGTTTAAGGCAGAAAATATAAGTGTCTGTAATCAAATAGCAATGAGCTTATGTTTGTTGCTGCATTGCAACACGATTACTTCAGATTCGCCGCCTTCAAAACAAACTTACAAATATATTAATATCCTCTAAACAGTAAGAAATAATTGCCTATTCTTTTAAAGCGGTCTTCGTATTCTTATATTCGGAGTCAGGGTCAGCATATTAATAATGTTTGTTTTGAAGGCGGTTCTTTTTTTGTTAATGTTTTTCACATGTCATCAAACACATATATAGACAGAAAAGACTTTATGTATTCCAGAATGACTGTTTCTATTCGTTATCACAGTTCTTCTGGAATATTCAGTACACTTATTTGTATATCTGTAATGAAATAGACTTTCCACTACCACGAGATCGGTATCTACGAGGTAAAACCAAGGGGGCATTGCTAGTAACTGGTTAGCTTTTTGGACTACAGACATGAGGTCCTGGGTTCGAGTTAGCTCCAGCTTACTATGCTCTATTGAATACCCCGAGGTTTTAAGAAGCCACTTTGGCTTTGCCTTCCAAATACCCACGGAATTGCACTTCGCTAGAAATGTCGACTCCAAAAATCCCAATAAGTTTCGCAGTAATCAGGAGGATAGATGGAAACGAGGTGTGAGGGTGAAGATACTTTTTATAGCTGTGAAGGCGCACACTTGGGTCTTCATTGGGTTAAATTTAACAACATTCTTCGTGATGAGATGATACTAATGACACCTTTGATGATGGAACGTTGTGGTATAAAAGAATACGTAGTGACTAGAAATGAGAAAGGTATGCTTAGATAGTTTGGGCACGTAGAGAAAATGAAGGAAAGGAGAATGACAAAGAGGATTTAAGAGTCAAGAGTGAATGGGAAGGTTGGTGGACCAAGGCGAACGTTACTGGACCAAATCCAAGACAATAAGAGCCAGGTCAAGAGTACTCTAAATCGACGAACTTGTATGGAAGGTTTAATGAGAATGAAAAAAGCAAATGATAGGAGTTGACAATCCTTATTCTTAGACCTAATGAATATGTATATAAAATTACATAAAAATTGGTCAAGCCGTAGGTTCTATTAAGATTTTCTCAATATTTGCCCGAAGTTGGGAAATTGTCTGTGTGCTCTACCTCCGTGCCTCGGAGAAAATGTTAAGCCGTCGGTTCCGGCCTGATCTATCTCCGGTCGTATCAGATTCCCGTCACTTCGGTCTAAGAGAGTGAAGGACTAGTGAGTACACATGTGTATCATGCCTGCCAATCCGCATTAGAGCACCGTGATCGGTCACCTTCTCTTCTATCAGTGCGGAAGCCTGTACCCAGCAGTTGGACGTTAATGGACTGCCTTTATTGCTAGTCCTATATAAAACCTTGAACTATCTTTATTTATCAAATATCTTCTTAATAATCAATTTCCATTCTTTCTTATATACAGGGTGCCAGCTAATGGTTATTACTTCTTCGTGTTCAACTCTGAGAATGAAGTTCAACGTAATTTCATCCGAGCTCGTTTTGACCTTCAAAAGACAAGATACGATGTCGCTCGAACTACCCTCAGAGAGTGTCGAAACAGCACTGAAAGATGTGATCTATCACTGGATATATTTTCAAGTCAAAAGGTAAATATCATATTTTATCACACGATACTGTTAAATCGTTGGTTGTCGGTTACGTTCCGCCTGAGAACCTGCGATAGAGATGCGCGATCTGCCTTTTTTTACAACAACGACTTTTTATCGTCCATAAACCGAATTTACATAAAATCTTTGGTATCCTTTAGATTCTAGATCAGATATATATCAATCCTAGGAATGTGCCTCATTGTTTTTTAAATTCATCATTACTTTATGGTGAATCTGTGGAGCAGTGTTGTGGGTGTATGCTCTAAAAACCTCTCTCCTAATAGTAAGGTGGCAGTGGGGTTCAATGAGTTGCTACTTACTTATTTTAATTTTCTTTCATAATTCTGTTCCTGTTATTATATATGTATATATCACTCTCATTAGAAAGAAAGAGAGAGCGTGAGAGAGATATCAAGTATTCAGTCGTCCTTAAATACTTTTTCATTCATCCACACAAATTCAATTACATTTTATTCATTTCAAAGGTGAAATTTGAAATTTGAATTTGTAATTTGAATTTGAAAGTTGAATTTTGAATTTGAAAGTTGAATTTTGAATTTGAAATTTGAATTTGAATTTGAAATTTGAATTTGAAATGTGAAATTTCAAATTTAAATTTGGAATTTGAATTTTAAATTTAAATTTGAAATTTGAACTTTGAATTTGTAATTTGAAATTTATTAATCTGAATTTGAAAGTTGAAATTTGAATTTGAAATTTGAATTTGGAATTTGAATTTGAAATTTGAATTAAGAATTTGAATTTGAAATTTAAATTTGAAATTAGAAGTTTGAATTTGTAATTTGAAATTTATTAATTTGAATTTGAAAGATGAAATTTGAATTTGAATTTGAATTTGAATTTGAAATTTGAATTTAAATTTGAATTTGAAATTTGAATTTGAAATATGAATTTGAAATTTGAATTTAAACCTCTACTTTCAATAAGTTTTATCTAAATAATGTTTATTACACGTAGTGGGACCCGAATATAATTTCTCAATTACTATTGGGGCGTTTCTATAAGAAAAGGTTGCCGACCTCTGATGACACTTGACGCTACAACGGCGTTTTTCCAAAATATTAATAATTTACCTTATAAGATAACGTCCAACTGCTGGGCACAGGCTTCCTCACTGATAAGACAAAGGATTTTTAGAGCATAGACCCACCACGCCGCTTCACTGGCATAATACACAAATTCAACTCTATTCCTTCACTCTCATAGTGGACAAAATTTTAATAAATTAAAAGTGCGTACGTACAAAGTACAAATGTCAGAAGTGAAACTTTTTTGGCAATCTAATTTGCAAGTCTTGTTTATATTTAGATAAATGTAAAAGTTTACATTTCCGAGACTCAGGGGGGGGGGGGGGGGAAGGAATTTAATTGTCATCAAGTGTCGAAAATTAATACAAATAGTTTATTGAATTCTCAAATGCTGTTTGTAAATAAAAGAACTACCTAACCTTCAAAAGAATTAGCATAGAAAACGCAGCACATCTTCGTGATAAAGAAGTTTCGCTTCAAAAACTCAATATCCATTTTCACAATCAAATAACATCAAAACAATTGATTACAGGTAGTCTTAGAGTTACCTCTAAGACACAACGATTCACTCTGGAACGAGCAGTTCGTCATTATATCTGAATGCGAACCTAGGACGTCGGTATATCTTGCCTGTGTTATTGCTGTACCGATTTTGATACTCGTGTTTGCTTTCCAATGATAATAATAAGAGGCATTACATACACAAATAATATAAACAAACAATATAGGCTCATATCTTAAAAAATAAAACTTATCTCAAGGGTTTTCATTGTTATTCACATCACCTATATAATCAAAGACACTAATGAACGCTTACAGTTTATAAAATACCACAAAGAAACTTAACTACCTTCGACGCGACACAAGCACTGTTAGTAACGGTCACTTTGTAACTGTTTTTTTTAGAAATTGTCTGGTAATATCACTACGCATATGTTGTTACGACAGCTACCGAGAAACGGTATATGTAATACACATTATGACTAAAATAGAAAGAGATGCTTATTTTCCTGATTGCCCTAGTTGAGACAGAAGTATCGTATCATGACAACTAGTAGTTGACACGGACAATCTAAGGTTATGCAAGTAGACTGTTACACCACTTTTGAATAGTCCAATTTTGAACGACTTTGACTTTAATTTTGATGTCCTTTTATTACCATAATCATAACATCTCTGGCAGGCTTTTATATAGTCTTTCTTCGTATTATAGTGCGATTTTTTAATTAGTTTACTTTTAGTAAAGGATTTAAATGTATTAAGTGACGTCTCTAGATCGTTCTCTGACAGTTTCTTATAGAAATATGCACAGTTACCTTTCAATAATTGTTAATCTATGTATATAAAAATCGAGAGCGGTTGGACTGATTTAGTTTATTTTGGTTTTGAATTATTTGTGGAAGTCCAGACGGCTTAAAAGGGGAGTAAATTTGAAAAAAAACTTATTGGAATATAGTAAAACACAATTTATAACATATTTTTGTTTTTGACATTTGACATTGACAACCAAGAATTTCTGATCGCAACATGACATTGACATTGACTTTGGCGGGAATCTGGGCATAAAAGTCGCGTTCATTTTATTCTGCAGTTCTCATTCAGCTTTTTTATTTATTGATTCTGAAGCGGTACGAAGTTATTTGTTTGTGTTTAAATTATTTGTGTATATAGTGCTATATTTACGTCAATAATGTTATATAAAATTAATGTTTTTCTGTCAAGTATTGTTAAAACTAGTTGTAAGTTTCCAAATTAGATTAGATATATTGTTACCCTTTAATGGGAAAGTTTAAGATTATAAACCATAGACTACGATTTGAGTTTGAAAGAGATAATTTACTGTAATATAGACATCAATAGTACATCGATGTTGTTTATAAATAGATAGTACAATCTTTGAACTCGAAATTTTGTTTAAAATCGCGGATTTTTAGCATAAATCGATGTAACAGTGTGTGAAAATCGATTTCTTATCGAAGGGAGAATAGTATGTCATTTAGGCCTACAAATTTGTCTAAAACCACAGGAAGAGGTGTCTTATATTCATCGATACCAGATATATATCGATTTTTATCATAAATCGATGTTACAATGTGTGAACATCGATATTTTATCGAAGGAAGACAAGTAAGCTATTCACGCCTACAAATTTGTCTAAAACAACAGGTAGAGGTGTCTTATATTCATCGATACCAGATATATATCGATTTTTATCATAAATCAATGTTACAATGTGTGAACATCGATATTTTATCGAAGGGAGACAAGTAAGCCATTCACGCCTACAAATTTGTCTAAAACAACAGGTAGAGGTGTCTTATATTCATCGATACCAGATTTATATCGATTTTTATCATAAATCGATGTTACAATGTGTGAACATCGATATTTTATCAATGGGAGAAAAATAGGCAACTCTCATGAGTGAAATTTTTGTAAAATTACAGGCGGAGTGTCTGTTAATTTTCGAAACTAGATATATATCGATTTTATCATATATCGATGTTACAATGTGTGAACATCGATATTTTATCAATGGGAGAAAAATAGGCCATTCTCACCAGTGGAATTTTGTCTAAAATTACAAGTAGGGTGTCTGTTATTTATCGATACTAGATATCCATCGATTTTCTTCATAAACCGACATTACAGTATGAACATCGATATTTCATCAAAGTAATATATCGATATTAATCGAATATTATAGGTAATTATAATATAATCGAATAAAATTTAATATATTTAGATACGTTATTATATTTACATGTGGCCTTGTCCTACTATAACGTTTTAATGTTATTAATACATCTCTTGATTATTTGTAGGCATATATTTATATTTATAAAGGTATTATCTTCATATTTAGGTCTCGTCGCAGCATAATTGGCCTTGCTGTTTGTTCTCGTGTCTCGTTTGTTATCGAATTGCTCCGAAACGACTTGGTAGATTGTTTTTTCTATTTTTGGTAGGCTTGGGGCCTTACTCTCCAATTTTTACTGACGTGAGTACGTCTTCAAAATCGCATCCATAAGTAGGCAAAAAATCTAATGATAAGAACATCGGGGGATACGATTTGGTCTTGTATCTACAAATCTATCACCTCCTCATGAAATTCATTTACACCACTGGATAGTTAAAGGATCAAAGACTTTTTTGCGCTAAGTAAAGAATGTAAAACATCGCACGCGGTGGAGGGGGAAGCCCCGTTACAGGACGTATTCACGAAGAACAAACAGCCGCGTCTATAACACAGCCAGAACTCATGTTTTTTTAATTAGAATCTGGTATATAACTCTGATATTATAGTAAACTACGTTAATATACTATATGCCATCTTTAACGGGAAATTCCAAGCGTTAATTGGAATAACGAAGCGTTTATTTATATGTAAAGGTTTCACGAAAACAGGGCTCTTTAGACTGATAGGTTTTTAAGTATACTATATATTTTAACCATTAAAAATGAGAAATAAAGCATGCTTGTTTATCAATACGATATTATATATAACAGGATGTTTCTTCTATAAATTTAAGAGGTTAATACTATAGTTCGTTCCCGTTAAGTATGCAATGAGTCATCATTGTACGCCGGCCTAGCCCCGCCCCCTAACCAATCAAATCTTTTCAAATTACAAGGTCAAGCTCACAATGACTCACTGCATTCTTAACGCGAAAGAGCTATAAGGTCGATAATACTAGAATAATGTGATAAAATAATGTACTAGATTTTACGAAACATTACGTATTCTACTACTATATATATTAATGTTTAAAGTTGAGTTTGTTTGCTTTAACGCTGTCATCTCAGGAAATACTTGTCCGATTTGAATAATTCTTCGAGTGTTAGATAGCCCATTTATAGGGGAAGGCTATAGACTATATATCATCACGCTAAAACCAATAGAAGCCTTGCAGCAATTAAGAATGTTTCAAAGAAGAAGTTGTTTCCCTTTTAATGCCTTATGTTGCGTTTATTGTGTAAACTGTTAAGGTTTCGCAAAAATCATAAATAACAAAATTGTTCCCCTTTCAAAGTTCTAAAAAAAAGTCCGCAGCAGCATATATCTATCTTTTAAAGCTGGGTTACTATAACTAAATCTGTTCCTTCTTTACCTCTCTCATGAGGCGCAACAAACGTAATAAGATTACGTATAATACATTATTTTATCAATAATTAAAATCACGAAAATCTATGAAAAGATCTGTTATGTAGCACTCTCTATCTCCAAATTGTCTGATTTTGGAGATGGAGTCACAATCTTCAAATAACCAAGCCCTATTAGAGTTGACCGACATTTTAAGACATATCGAATTATTTTATTAATATAACTGGAGGCTGTTATTGTGATACTAGTCTTAATTGTTAATCGTTAATAAATTTTCAAAAATAAAACACCGTTCTTTTTTTATTTCAACTACTATTTTTTAATAAACAGTCGGTTTTTTATATATTCCACCGAACAGTATAACTTCTGTCTGTTTATCAACTATTAGATATCCAAATGGCCTGTCTGCTATAAAATCAGTACTATCATTGATTTTTGTAAGAAACTGTGCAATAGTATTTGAACTTGCACCCTTTTCTGTTATTTCTATATCAGCAACTTGAGTCATCAGCGAAGTATGCAAATTGTAATCACTTATGCCACTGAAATCAGCTAAATCTTGGTAGAACATCCTCTTAAGGCCCATATCGTATAACAACTCTGGTATATTTTGCAACTCTGAAGTTATTTTAAACCTTGGCAATCTAACTCTTACCAGTTTAACTCCTTCTGCTTTAAATTTATTGAAAATCGACATCAACCTTATCTTCTTTAATTTATAAAATAAGTCGTACAAATTGCCTTCAGTCGGTAAGAATATAAGCATAGAAAACCTCCCGTTTGTATTAAAAGGCAATTCTAAGATTTTAGCATTAATTGAAGGTATCTCTGTTAAATTAAAACTTCCAATTTGACTCATTAATTTTACTTCACCAATAGGTATTTTTGATTCACTAAAAAATAATTCTTTCGTAGTAAAAAGTGGATCGAAAGGAATCTGCCAGTCGCTTTTAAAGTAACTTGTGTCAGTTGTTAGTAAAACTGTTAAGTTGAAATCATCAGCGTCAATTATTTTTTCTATGCCACCCACATCGACAACTTCATTGACTCTTTGAACTGCATTCACTGGATCGTTGAAATTCAACGTCAACATTTTAGTTGAATTTAATTTCCTCACTTCATCTTTAAAGGTGTGTTTTACATCCAACAATTTATCAATAATCATAACATTCACCCTTTTCGTCATGAATTTCAACTCCTCGTCCATCGAATTGAGTATTTCTCTGAATTTTCGTCGGAAACATTTCATTCTGTGATATCTTGTTACCTTCCATATTTCCTGTTTTGTCGATCCATTCGCTCCTTCTGCTAATGACATCAGCTGCAACCAAGTTGATAAAGGGGAAAATACAAAGTGGTAGTTCGTTTGTTGCGCCACTTTGTCCAAAATGTTAACAGAAAACTCATATGTGGGTCGTTTGAAAGAAGTCACAGCTGCATCGTGGCTGCAGTAGAACTTTTTCCCAACAATCGATGTAAATAAAAATATAAACGAAGCAATTTTTAAGATCATTATCCTCTGAATAATAGATACACTTAAAAAGGTTTTTTCAAGCACTATAACAAACTCGTAAGGAGCTGGCCTAAACAACAACTGCGACAATCAGAAATATGAATATAATGCATGAACTTGATGAACTCTTGACTCGTGTCGTCACTTGTACTAGTAAACATTTAGCGAAATTTTGTTTTAACAACACTGAAGCAACAAAATATAAATATAATGTCCAAATATAATAAACCGAAATAAGGTCCAGATAACTTTGAAATACAGCAATGCGTTGGAAGAAAGAGAGAACACTTTTGTTGTACGCCAGAAGTTACACAAACAAAACATTAGATGTAATTGGAACAGCTGATGTGAGCTATGAGCGCAGCCATATTAGCCTTCGTCGCTCTGCCAATTTCTTGTTTTCTTTCTCACTTGAAAGATGGAAGAGGTTTTTTACCACGTGCATCATACCGGAACGGAAATTTCTTGCTACTGCGTTAGATAGTCCATTTATCGAAGAAGGATGTAGGCTTTATAAGAGCACGTTAAGACCAATATCAGCGGTGTGCCAATACTCAAAACCATGGGTTTTTCTTTTTGGAAGCTGCGTGTTCTATATAAGCAGTTAAAGTTTTGCAAAAATCATGTATGGTAGAATTGTTTTCCTTTAAAAGTTTGTCATGGTTCACTATAACCATTTTTATATTAACCAAATTTGTTCCCTCTCTAGCTATTTTTAAATAATAATAATATAACTGTAATCACTGTATTCTAAAACTATGATGCAAGTGAAACATCTGATGGACTATGGGCATGACAAGGCAGTCATGGAAGCCGCTATATTGCCCTTGGCTGCTCTATCGAACACTTAACCAATCCCGTTCCGTGAAGGGATGTAATGCAACATGTGATAGATGGAAGAGAAAAATTTGGTGTTCCTGCATTATGGACACAGCTGTTTGTTGAATACGTCTCATACCGAGGTTTCCCCCTCCGCTATGCACGATATATTACAGTCCAGTGGCGTAATTGAATTTGGGATGGAGGTAATAGATATGTAGCTACAACACCCAAATGCACCCACAGATTTTGTTATCATACCTTTTTTGGATTGCGTGCTTAAGGATGCGATTTCAAAGATGTATTCACGTAAAATTTGACAAATGCCTCCCCACTTATCCCCGAAACAGAAGTGGATCTGAACGAAGCTTTGGATCGCCTGTATACTAAAATATATAGATAAGAAAGGACTTTGAAATTCAAATTGGTTTTTGTGGATTGAAATATAGAATCGTCGAACTTCTTAAGAGAATATGCAGTTTTTTTTCGCTGGGAAATGACTTTATGCACATCCGAGGAAACAGAAATCTTTCAAATCGAGAATGTTGGCCTCACTGTGGTAATAGACACTAAAATCCAGCAGATTCCTCCCAAAACTTGGACACAATAATCTGTCGTATTTCGCATTCCAGTCTAGTAACCCGGATGATGCCAGCTATGAAGATATACGGGATACTGAGGGAAATGATAGAGCGCATGTCTGCAGAAAGGGGATACATCAGCCACATACTACCTTTACTTCTTTTAACGAGATAATGATGATAATAACATTTTATATTGCTTGTGACGTAGATAAATAAATAGAAGATAAAGATAAAAATGTAAATGTGGCACAAGGTATATAAGAGGGGGTTTTGTTTAGGTATCAACAGGTTTGGATTGACAGGCCATTTACACAGAATTATTCCCAAAACATTTGCTCATACTGTAGTGAAATATTGTCACGAGTACAAACCAAAAAATATATATACATATTTTAGTTCAAGTAAGAGCATAAGACAAACCTTTAGGGGTTATCATGTCGCCGGGTCAAACTGATAATGCTGCCTTAAATTTAGTCGCTTGATATCAGAACATACACTGGCTTCGTTACTTACACTAAATATTGAAATGGCAAAATTAATATTCCTATTATTATGTGCATTTACTTACGAAGTACTATCTCAATGTACACAAAAAAAAGCCGAACCAAGTTTCAAACGATCAGTATACGAATATTCCATCGAATTATTAAGTAGAATTGCTCAAGAGAAGGAGAATCATTTCGTATCATCAACGTTATCAACATGGATCTTACTCACATATACTTCCCTAGGATCTGAAGGTACGACGTTATCAGAAATGAAAAAAGTGCTTAAATTAAGTAAAAACAGATGTTTTAACTATAAATATTTAAAAATTGCAAGCAAAACCGGAAACAATGATGACCCCAGCGTGGTTTTGGAGAGAAGTTCAGCAGTATTCGTTGATGATAAAATTAATATACTTGAAAGTTTTAGAAAAAGGATGAATACATCTAGAATCTGTAGCTTTGAAAATGTGCAGTTTGATGATGCTGATGTCGCCGCCCAGAGAATAAATGACTTCGTGAGTCAAAAAACACATGAAGTTATCGAAGAAGTGGTGTCTCCGGCAGACCTTTCTGATGTATCTTTAATTATAATTGACGCCATATTTTTTAAAGGCACATGGACAACTCCATTCCCCTTCGAGAACACAAGTGTCCAACCGTTTTACAATGAAAAAGGAATTCAAATTGGAGAAATTAATTTAATGACTGTAATGGCGTCTTTTAAGGTTAAATATATTGAAAATATAATGGCAACAGCACTTGAAATTCCATACGGCAGTGGCAATAGATACTCGATGCTAATAGTTTTGCCAAAACCTGAGATTCCTTTATATACCGTCATAGATAAATTAAAACTAATAAGTTTACAGACTGTTACAAAGGCATTTGAAGAATCCGAAGCTGTGAAAGTGGTGGTGCAAATTCCACGATTTAAGATAAACTCCGACATAAGCAATTTAAAGGAATTATTAGAGGATATGGGCTTAAACAGTATGTTTGACAGTAATGAAGCCCAATTTCCATATATATCTGATTATCCACTATATGTTTCTAATATTATTCAAAAAGCTGATATAGAGGCTACAGAAGAAGGTACAGTTGCAGCTGCAGTGACAGAGGAAGAGTTTTCATGGAGAAGTGCACCAATTGAATTCAACGCTAACAAACCGTTCTTATTTATTATAACGGATAAAAAGTATGACGTGCCCTTATTTGTTGGCGCATATTCAAAACCGACCATTTTTTAATAAAGCAATCGTGTTTGACTTAGTTTATATAGTATTTGCATAATTATATTTTAAAAATTATTTATTTAATACCTAAATTTACGAACCTCAAGACAATCTTGTGCCTAAAAGATTTACAATATTTTTGACACTAATGTGTAACTCGAAAAGACCAGAATCCAGGGCCGTGAAATTAATTTGTAAAAACACTAGTCTATATTTTTTATGATTCTTATTGTAGGAATAAGAAATAATTTTGAAGGTGACACACGAACGCCTTTTAATTGGCAGTTGGCAGTGGAAACATTGTACTCAATAAATGCTATTCTTCTGTAATTTTTTTATTGTTTCAATCTTTTTCGTCCATCTATCGGATGTCCCATTACAGCTGGTCACAGAGTGGGAGTAAGGGGAAAGACGCTTGGTAGAGAAACTAAGGCCAATATGGCGAATGTGGCTAGCAACAGCTGACTAAGCATATATATTCTAATTAGTACAAATTTTCAATGAAATGTCTAAAATCGTGAAACTTTTAAAACTTACAAAACCAATACAACGATAGAACTAATGAAACCTTTGATGATAGAACGGAAAAAAAGTCGATCCTGATTAAAACAATCATATTTAAAAAAAACACCAAAAACTTTATTGCGCTTTCGTAGTTTTAGAAAAGGCCTATGATCGAGTAAGAATTTGTATACTTGGGATCTCAATTTACAAAAGATGGAACATGTGAAAGTGATATTGAAAGGAGAGTGAATGCAGGGAATATGGTAAATGGTGCTCTGTACGCCTTTATGAATAGCCAGATGGTGTCTCAAAGGGCTAGACTGAGCATGCTGGAGTGTTGGTGCCAACACTTATGCATGGAAGAGAAAGTTGGGTATGGCAGAAGAATCACAAAAGTAAAATAAATGCGGTAGAGATGAGAGCGTTTTGAAGCATGAGTGGATTGAAACTGAGTGTTGCTGTACCAGCATGATGGACCGTAATTAATGCTAATAAAACGTTTTGAAAATACCATATTTTTTTTAATCAGCTGTCTGTATATCTTATAAACACCCTGTATATCTTTGGATTATTAGATATATCAAAATTCAATCACAATCCATTTCTTTTATGGTTTAAAACATTTCATTCCATAAATAATATGATATTTACTTAAATAGAACTCAGGGCTAAATAATAAACAAAAAATGTTGCTATTTTAAAAATACTTTTTTGAAAATAATCTTATTACAACATTTCAAAACACTTATCTATTACATATTAGAAATGGATTGATTGTATTGAAGTTACAATAACAAGTCATTAATGCAAATATAAATGCTTTGTTACAGAGATGTCTAAATGATAAAATTATATTTTTTTCGAAATTGAATATTATTACTTTCTTTAATAGCTTTGGAAAGTATGTTAAAATAATGGAGCACCTTCAAATATTTTTCGTGGAACAAATGTAAAATTATATTAATTTGCATTTTTTTATACAGATATTTTAAGACATTTTAATCTCTTCACAAAGAATAAAATACTAACAAATGATTGCTATCATCTAACGTTGAAAAATGTAGTGTTTTTTAATAAACAAATTCATTAAATTCAGTGCTTTATATATCAATGGGAAAAAGTATTTGACTGGCAACACTGTTGCTTATCGCAATTTCTGCAAAAGATAATTAAAATAATAGTTCTTTACAAAACCGAACTTTAGACCTCTTAATTTAAAGAATATTTTCAAATAGCATAGATGTGAAAATAACGATGATAATTACATGTATTCTTTGAAAATGTATTTTAACTCCACACATCAAGGTTTCAATTTCATTGTAATTATTTCTAACAGTTCGTACTTCAGACTAGTCATGGAAAGAACATTTGATAAATAATTACAATTAAATTCAACCTTAACTGTCATTTTGATGTTGTAATTTTAATAATTCAACTTTTAAGATTTGGGTTTCATTGAAATTGTAACAAATTAATAATTACGACATGTGTAATTAAGACACCCCTTTATTTTTTCGCTGAGAAATGCTTTCACGTACTCCTTCCACGAGGCATGGAGTGTGGGACTCGCTAGCAAGGCCAGAATACCCACTTAAACCCAGCGACAACCTCCTCACCCTGAATAGGGAGTGTCAGAGGCTCCCTTGCGCATTCACTCTGACAC
Organism: Elymnias hypermnestra; assembly: GCA_015832385.1. Lineage (NCBI taxonomy): Eukaryota > Metazoa > Arthropoda > Insecta > Lepidoptera > Nymphalidae > Elymnias > Elymnias hypermnestra. The sequence continues at coordinate 621,931 of JACTOM010000212.1, read as the reverse complement.
TCCCGGATGTACCAACTGAGGATGTTCAAGGAGGAGATAAGAGGCGTTCGTAAAGACGCCTCCTGCTACCCAGCTTCCTCCTCCTCCTTAGGGGAATAGCATCTGCTGCAGCTTCTCGTACTCGCTCCATTGCCTCCTTCAGTGAAATGACGGCTTCGCAGAAAGAGGCAACTGCATTCCATCCTATCTCACTGTCAAGCATGGCGCCCACTATACTTGGCAGTGAGAGATCCGCTCCGATGAGGGACACCAGAGGATGTCGCTGTGGTCCCCAAGCCTGACATTCTGCCACAATATGAGCCGCCGTATCGACAGGCGCACTACACTGATGGCAGATAGAGGATTCTTCCCGTCGTGCTATCTGATGCAAGTACTTTCCAAAACATCCGTGTCCGGTCAGTACTTGCACCAGCCTAAAGGTGAGCGATCCGTGCCGCCTACCTAACCATTGTTCGAGGCGAGGACGAATCACCGCCACCGTGACTATACCCGCACTTGGAGACTCGAGATGCTCCTTCCAAGCTTGAATCAAGACCCTGTCGGCAAGAGCCCTGACTCTTTGAAGCTCGTAAATTTCGAGGCGGTCACCTCCAGACCTTACGGCAACCTTGCACTGGTAAGTTGCCGCAAGTGCTTCCGCCTGCAATTCCCACGGGGGATCACCCGCCACGAGTTGCTACAAGTGCCTGCAGGAAGTACGAGACTCATGGTCAAGGCCAGAATTTCCATTAAAACCCAGCCACAGCCTTCTTACCCTTAATTGGGCTCCCTCGCGCATTTGCGGATAAAACCGACTAAGGATGTTGAAAGAGATCGCATCCACCGTGACCACACTCGCACTTGGAGGATTGAGATTCGCCTGCCAAGCGTGGATCAATACCCTGTCAGCAAGGACCCTGAGTCTTCGGACTTCGTCAATTAGTTAAAACAAATCCTACTAATACCACTAATCATTTATTATAAACGACTGTAAACTAAACTGAATCTAATTTTTTTTATAGTTGACATACATTTTACAACACCCAGAGTATTATATATATATACATTAAATTATCTACAAAATTTACTCCACAATCGGTAAGGGTTAAATTTAATTGTAATGAGCTAAGTAAATATTAATATTGACATTGGTAATTCGAAGTAAAAATACCACGATTATATATTTCATAGAAGTTAATGTAATAGAAATCAAAGCTTAACTCGTTTCATTAAAGTACATTTTAATATAACAAATATATTAAAATAGGAATAACAGATATTTTTGTTATTTTAAAACGCACTTTAAATCAATGCTATTTTATTAACATTAGTTCCTATCTAGTTATAAACCTTGTAATCTCTAGTTCACGCAAAAAGTAAGCATGAGAGTTATTTCTTTTCTTCAATAAATATAACATTGACGTTTTATAGGTCCAATAACTGGTAGTTTATCAAGATATTTGCTACTGAATTTTTTTTTTTCGTAGTTAATTTTATATTGAGATACATAAAATATGGTGTTAAGTGAATAGACTAAAATCTCAAACTGAAAACGAAGCTGAATGGTCTAATGCCTAATATATCATTTCTCCCAAACTAGTTTATAGTAAAATTAGTTGCATATATATTGGCATAAATACTAAAAAACTTAACAATGCGTGCGTAAAAAGTGCACATGTCAGAAGTGACACTTCTTTGGCAAACTAATTTTTAAGTCTTGTTTTTTTTATACAACGAAAACAAAACTTCCCAGACTTAAAGGGAGGAAAAAAGGAAGATATTTTAGGAATTTAATTGCCATTAAAAAATTAAAAGTATACAAAATTTATACAAATGTTTTGAATTATTTAAAGAGAAATCTTATATGTAATGTGTACATACATACATCACGCCTCATTCCCATAGGGGTAGGCAGAGACAACATCCTTCCACTTGCCACGATCCTTGCATATCTCCTTCGCTTCTTTCATTCTCATTAAACCTTTCATACAAGTTCGTCGGTTTAGAGTACTCTTGACCTGGCCGTTATTTAAAATGTCCTGGATTTGGTCCAGGAACGTTCGCCTCGGTCTTCCCCTTCCAACTTTCGCATTCACTCTTGACTCATAAATCCTTTTTGTCAGTCTCCTTTCATTCATTCTCTCTACACGCCCAAACCATCTAAGGATACCTTTCTCAGTTTTAGTCACTACATCTTCTTTTGTACCACAACGTTCTCTTATCACACCATCTCTTACTCTGTCACTCAGTTTTAATCCACACATACTTCTCAAAACGCTCTCATCTCTCGTGATTCTTCTACCATACCCAACTTTCACTAACATACATAAATGTTGGCACCAACACTGCTGTATGTACAGCCAGCCTAGCCCTTTGAGACACCATCTGGCTATTCATGAAGGGCACCATTTACCATATTACCCGCATTCACTCTTCTTTAAATATCCCTTTCACATGTTCCATCTTTTGTAAATTTATATTCCAAGTATACAAATTCTCTCACCGCTTCCACTTGTTCCCCATCTATCAAAATATTGCCTTTCATCATAAATTCATCTCTTTCAAAAAGCATAACTTTCGTTTTGTTTACATTCACTTTCATTCCTTTCCCTTTCAAAGCTTCATTCATAATATTTAGCAGCTCCTGTATCTCATTAGCGGATGACACAAGTATTACTTGATCATCAGCGTAGAGTAAATAGTAATTCATTGATTCTTAACCCATGCATCCATGAAAAGGTTGAACAGCCATGGTGACGCAACACATCCCTGTCGAACTCCTCTTTCGACAGGAAACCACTCCGTGTGCGCCCCGTTTATTCTGACACAAGCACTAGAACCCTCATAGAGAGACTTCAATGCTTGAATCAGATTACCTATCACTCCATACGTAGATAACGTTGACCATAGCATGGTAAATTAAAATGCGACATGTTATTTGTAAATATTAAAACTACTTAACCTTCAAATGAATTAGCATAAACAACGCTGCACTGTTTAGTGACGCTAATCATGAGTTTTACCCTCATGCCGCTAAAGAAGTTTCACTTCAAAAATGCGTAATTCAGAGGTTAACTCTTACACATTGCTTCTTAACTAGTTGAAGTTATTATAACCCTCTTTTGGATTGAAGTTATTGTCATTAACAGTTACTTTATCAGTAAAGTAGCAAATAACGGGTATGTTACTTAGCTATCCCATGCCTACCTCAAAGTACGTTAACATTATATTTAAAAGCGCTGGACGCTAGTAGTTTTCGATACTTGTCGATCTAGATATAGGTCGTTACAATTGCACTGAATATTTAATTATATTAATTATTATAAAAACATATGTTCGTGTATAACAGAACCTGAATTTTTTCAAGTATCCCGGCCTATATACATTTTTGTATATACTATTGCAGATATTCTTATTTATCATTATTATAGTTACTAAGTGAATTGTTTGTATTATCCTTACGTATTTGAATAAGTTATCTTAATTTGTTGTGTACAGTTGTATTGGTAAGCGTATAATAACAAACAAAAAGTTCGTGCGTACAAAGTACACATGCCAGAAGTGAAACTTCTTTGGCAAACTAATTTTTAAGTCCTGTTTATAATTATACAAATCTAAAACATTAGATTTCCGAGACTTACAGGCAAAGAAAAAGGAAGATCTTTTAGGAATCCAGGTAATTGTCCTTTAAATATTAAAAATGTCAAAAATTAATACAAATAATGTATTGAAATATCAAATGAAGAATTGTAATTAAAAATGTAAATTTTGTTTTCGAATTAATGATTTTGAAAAGAGAATTTATGAAATATTTTTATATTATTTTTTATGAAAAATAGTATGTTAAATGATGAGTGACTAATTAAAATGCCACATATTATTTTTTAAGATTAAAACTATGTAACCTTCAAACGTAATAGCATAAAAACGCTGCACATCTTCGTGACACTAATCACGCGTTTCATTAGTAAAAAGTTTAATCTCATGCGCCTATAGAAGTTTCAATTCAACAAATCATTTATTTTTATGAAGTAATTTGATTTCTTTTTTAAAAGTTGTATCATCTTAAATTGTAGCATTTGATTAGTCATTTTATAATTATTTGTTGAATGATTATGTATATAAAAAATCTGACTAAATTGTTATTTCCAAGTGTGTATATAAATTTTATCTTCACTTAAAATAAGCTCACTATTTTAAAAATCAATATGTTCCCTACCCATGAAGACTTAAAAAGCACATTTGAATTGTTAGTAGTCTGTCCGTTAGTAACAAATATACCACTAGTTCCGAAAGTATGATTCTGAGAAGAAACTGGTGTTCAACTGGAATCTAGTCCAAAGACATCTTTGTCTACATAGTATGCCCTTCGGGCAAATATTGAGAAATTCTTAATAGACAATTGAATATTGATTTGTAAATTAGCAAACCACTACACCAGTGAGCTGGTATGGGTAGCCTGCCAACCCACAGTGGAGTAGCCTAGTAAGTTATGATCTAAAACCAATGCTTTTATGAGTGAGGAGAGCCATGCCCTGCTGTGGAAGCTTAAGAGGAATAATGTTTTTTTTTTTATAGAATGGCTCCTCCAACAGCGATACCTGACAATTACATATTGTCCCCTGAAGAAAGGCAGTTCTATGACACCAATGGTTACTTGGTTATCAAAGGGCTTGTGGACTTAACCACACTTTATAATTGCAAGTAAGTGAAGTATTAGTTATATATTACATGAATTTCAAATATTTGTATTGTATTAATTTTTCAATCCACACTATTAGTTCACTGTACCTATAAATAAATAAATATATATATATATATATATATATATATATATATATATATATATATATATACATATATATACATTAGGTGAGACCTATGTCCAGCAGTGGACGTCCATCGATTGAAGTGAGTGAGAGTTTGAAATTTTGAATTAACAGCTTTTCACTGAACTTCTTACTTAAGTCCTGTTTTTTCTGTATCAGCCTGATGTAATAAGGCTGTAACTTAGATTACTTCTAAGTTATAAGAAAAGGCATCCCAAAATACTAGGATAATAATAAGAACTGTTATTATTTCCAATGTAATAAAAGAATTGGAATCTATAGTTATGAAAATAATGCACAATGAACCTAGTGAGTTATTGTTATTTTCATCCACTGTTACTGATAATGAGTGAGATAGTCCTTACACTCTGTGACTCATGTTTAAATACATTTTTTTGAAGTGAAACTTCTTTAGGCGCCGCAGGAGGCTAAAAATTTTACGGATGAAACGCGTTTTAATATTTACAAATAACATGTGGCATTTTCAAAAATTAAATTTAATTAATAATTTGTAACATTGACAAAAAACACGTAGCACTTATATTTACAATTCGTCATTTGAAATCTCAATCGATTATTTGTATTAATTTTCGACACTTAATGTTTTAATGATAGTTAAATTAATTGAATTTCTAACATATCGTCCTTCTTCCTTCCCTCTAATTCTCGCAAATGTTAAGTATAAATATAAAAAGAATTAAAAATTAGTTTGCCAAAACAGTTTCACTTCTGACATGTGTACTTTGTGAGTACTTTTTTAAATTTGTATTGGATGACAGTTGACAGATTGACTTAAGATTTTTTTTTTATTTATTTCATAGGGAAAGGTTCATACAGGTATGCAAGGGATTAGTGGATAAAGGTGGCATGACGATTGTCAAAGAACCGGGTCTAGCGGCCAAAGGGGCGAAAGGAGAGGATTTAATCAACAAAGTATTCATTTTTACATATTTTTTCTAATTAACACTTTCACTGCTAATAATAATGACGAAAAAATCTAGGGTGTTAAAATTAAACGTGTTTTCGTTTATTTTTAACGGTTTTAACCAGACGTTTGAAACCTAGAGGAGAGCGTTAAGAGGCCCAGAAAAAAGGGGAGGCGTTGATCTGGGTAAGGGGGACAATGAAAAATTTGTTATATCATTTACTTTATATAGTACTTTAAATGTCACTAAAGTTATAACCCACTTACTAAATAATAACGAAAGTACCTTTGATTTTGGATTGTGGTCAATCGTTAAACGATTTTTGATAGCGTTCACATCGTCATATTTGTGTGAACGTGGGTTTAGTGCTGTGACAACGCTGCTTACTTAAAGGGAAATCATTTAAAAATCACCAAATGCGCCGACTTATGACTGTTTTTGAGTAAAATCGAACGAATTCATCCATCTCATGAAAATGAAAACTGATTACACATTTATATCGTTTCTTTTAATTTGATTAAAATATGTTATTAATAATATAAAGTTGGGTTTTGTTTGCTCTCATTGTGTAAGTTTTTATCAGAACCGAGTAATATAACTAAAGTAATTAAATTGTGGATTTAAGTTTTAGGTGTGTATAAAAAATTGGGGGCGCTCAAAAATAATTGATTTTCAAAGAGGGCGGTAATAGAAATAAGTTTGATAATCACTGGTTTTAACGAACATGGTGCACAATACTAACAATATCAACGTTGCTTACATGCATGTTTGATTTAGTAGTGGACACGTTACGCGTGATCTTAGATTGGTAAGATCACGCGTCGCGTGTTCTTATTGGTGTTAATATAATATAATGAAATATATACAAGTTGAATTTAAAATATTGTTATATTATAGAATTTATTATAATCCTAAGAAGTTTCACTACCTCGACGTGTTCATTGACACACGTACACTTTTTTCCTAACATTATTTCTTTTAAGACAGCTCACTGGTTGGTAAAAATATTGGCATAATTAAAAGAAGATTATTTTACACTAGATAACCTCTGCAACTGTAATTTGCCACAACCCGAGACGTTGAAACTGTCCAACTGGTATATTTCTGCACCTCATATAACAAGCGGGGCATTCTCTTTTCCTCTCAAAATTTCAAGATTTTTATACATACATAGCCTCACTCCCATTGGGGTAGGCAGAGACCACGTCCTTCCACTTGCCACGATCCTTGCATATCTCCTTTGCTTCCTTCATTCTCATTAAACCTTTCACACATCTTCATCGGTTTAGAGTACTCTTGACCTGGCTCTTATTGAAAATGTCCTGGATCTGGTCCAGGAACGTTTGCCTTAGACTTCCCCTTCCAACTTTCCCATTCGCTCCTGAATAATCCTTTTAGTCAGTCTTCTATCATTCATTCTCTCTACGTGCCTAAACCATCTAAGCATACCTTTGTCAATTTTAGTCACTATATCTACTTTTAGGTCCATATTATAAATCGCACGAATAGCCTTTTTCTTCAGTACAAATATTGCATCTATATCACCAGCATTGCCCTAAATTAGAATACCATAGGACATAATGCTGTGAAAATAGCTGAAATAGACAAATCTGGTAGTTTAAACGTCTGTAAGAGTACGACGTTTATACATATATATATATGAAGTAATGTTCAAAATTGCAGTTCGTATTCGTTATCAAATACATTCTGCAATTACGGAAACCTCACGAATGACACATTAAAATAAATAAAAATGACATAAACAAAGTCGTGGTCAACGTCATTATAAATGATCAATAAAAGTTATCACAGCATGCATATATTACTTTTATTTATATGTTTATTAAGAAGTTAACCTCAACCCCTTTTAACAAATATTAAGTCTTTACACATGAAATTGGCGTTTTTTACGGGAGCAATGTAAAGTTTTTTTTTTTTTTGTAAATATTATATAATTAATAAAAGTATGCACTTTTGCCATGTCATAGGTAGTTAATTAATCCCTTTACTAAAAAAACCATGGGGGCGAGATTCAATAAACTCTTTGAAGGCGGTTTGTACTGCCACATCGGTCCAAAATGTCGTAGGCATTCCAATTGTAGCTCGTCTAATTTAGTGGTTATTTGTTGCACAGTGTAGTGTTGTGGTCTTGCGTTGTCGTGAAGCCTAGAGCGATTAGCCAATCTCGAATGATTAGCAGCTAGTTCTTCCTTCATGGTTTGCAGTTGACAAAAGATATCTGCCGTAATCGTTCGGCCAGATTTTAGAAAGCTGGAGTGAGCGACACCTCCAAACACTCACAAGTAACTTTCTCTGACCCAATTTTCGTTTAGAGCAGGATTTGGCTGGGTCTCCATGGTTCAGCCATTGCGACGAGCGCTTCAGATTATCGTACAATACCCACATTTCATCACAAGTAATGATTCTATTTAAAATCCCTTCAGTTTTGTTTCGGTAGAGCAAAGTTACACAGCGTCAACGCGTGTTTGCAAGTTTGTTCAAGTTTTTTTACATTCCCCGAAGCCTGAAGGTATCTCTGAAGTGCTTTGTTATGGATCCGCATCCACAATAGCCTTTAATTCTTCATTTTCCACTTTGGTCTCCGTCCGTCCACGGAGTTTCTTCTGAAGGTCGAATTTTCCAAAACGAAGACGTTGAAATCACAATATACCGTGCGTTCTTTTACGAAACTAGCGCCATACATCAGCTGTTTCTGCAGTACTGGTGCCATGGTGGAACTCGTACTCATAAATATACCGATATTTCATGTGATCCATTCTATGGTAATAAGCGACGCCGAAGAAAAATATAATAAGGAAAAATAAATGAATGACTTCCATTTGGAATTCAAGTTGACTGTAGCTCATAACGTTACACATGACTCTGGCGCTGGTATGAGGCCAAACAACCCCCCCCCCCCATCTCCATAACCGTTAGTTGCCTTAAAAGTAACTGGCCCCCTTCTTATTTTAATATAATAATATTGATTACATTGCTATAGGTGTGACTATAAAGGAGGGTTTTGGAAGAAACTGTCTCCTCCCTTAATAAATGAAATAATCTTGCAACATAACGACAGTAGAAAATTAGGCGGAGTAGTGGTGACACCTAACCCTCTTCCGCTCCTTGATTAACCTTGTTGACAGTAACTCATAACGTTGTACATGAGTCTGGCGCGGATATGGGGGTCAACTCCCCTTCATATTTTAACATCGTCGCTCCAACCGATGGACGTCCACTGCTGGACATAGGTCTCACGAAATGATGCCCACAAAGGCCGATCTTGTGCCGCTTGGCTCCAGCGGCTACCGGCGATTCTCCTTATATCGTCGGTCCACCGTGTGGGGGTCTTTCTACACTGCGTCGTCCAGTGCGGGGTCGCCATTCCAGCACTTTCCGACCCCAACGTCCATCGGTTCGTCGGACTATGTGCCCCGCCCATTGCCACTTTAGGCTCGCGATTCGTAGGGCTATGTCGGTGACTTTGGTTCTGCTACGGATCTCCTCATTTCTGATTTGATCGCGTAGAAAAACTACAAGCATAGGCCTCTCCATCGCACGCTGAGTGGCTCTGAGCTTTCGAATAAAGCCCAAAGTCAGCGACAACGTTTCCAATCCGTAGGTAAGCACTGGCAACACGCACTGTTCGAAGATTTTAGTCTTCAGGCACTGAGGGTTATTGGACGAAAAAGTCTTCCGGAACTTCCCGAACGCTACCCAACCGATTTTAACATAGCAATATTGATTATATAGTTATAGGTGTGACTATAAGGGGGTTTTGGCAGAAACTGTCCCCTCCGGTAAAACTCAAATACCTTGCAACATAACGACAGTATATACACACCCCTTTGACATTATAATATTAGGGGAGGTCGCGGAGACACCTAACCCTCAACAAGCCCTTGATTAACTTAGTTAACAGTAACTCATAACGTTTCGCATGACTCTGGCGCCGGGAGGGGGTGGGGGGTGGGGGGTTCATACTATGACCAAAATAGTAGAATACTCATTGGTAGCAGAAACACATTAAATTTAAGTGTACTCAGGCAAAGACACGCTTGTGTATGTAATAAAGTTTATAAATAATTTGTGTTTCAATTTTATATCATCTTTAGCTAGCAGAGATCCAGTTCGATGATGTTTTCATATCGTATACTGAACACCCACGCATTTTGAGTGTGTTATCACAGATAATAGGTGATGGCATCCTCGTCATTAACAGTATGTTGATCAACAAGCCTCCTGGAAGCAGTCCACACCCAGCACATCAGGTAATATATACAGAAACACACAATTCATGGTTTTAGAAGAACTGTGATACAATTTAAAAGAGGTTAATGTACAAGAGTGGTTTGAAAATAGACAAATTGTTTAAATATTTTAAATTTTAATGACATTTTTAATGACAAAATGACAACGTCATTTTTACCAATTTCGTTATGAGTTTTTGACACAAGAAAATATGGATTATTCTGGTTTTTGTAAAAGATTAGTGGCATAAATAAAAGAAAGTGTATGGGTACAAATTACACATGCCAGAAGTGAAACTTCTCTGGCAAAGTAATTTTTAAGTCTTGTTTATATATACAAATATAAAACTTTAGATTTAATTATCATTAAAATATTAAAATCGTGGAAAATTAATACAAATTTATTGATATCTCAAATGACGAATTCTAAATAAAAATACCAAGTCTTTTTTGTCAATATTGAAAATTATTAATTAAATTTTGTTTTTCAATTAATAATTTAGAAAAAAGAAAATATGAAATGTTTTTTTTTAATTTTATAGAAAATAGTATATTAATTGACTGAATGACGAGTGAGAAATTAAAATGCCACATATTATTTGTAAATATTTAAACTACCTAGCCATCGAACTAGCATCTAATTGGCATAAAACCGCTTTACATCTTCGTGATTAGTCACGCGTTTCATTCGTAAAAATTTTACCGAGAGAGAGAGAACAGGTTGAAATTTAAACGAACTTTTTAATCGACTTCAAAAAAGAAGGAGGTCTGTATTTCTTATCAATCAATGTCATATTGACATTTTAGATTTGCAACGATATTTATTTTGAATTATTGACAAAAACGTCTTCTACTTCTACGTGACACTGGCGAAGTAAATTGTGCCACTGTGGCACAGGAAAAAGCCATACATCCAAAAAAAAAAAATATTGACAAAAAAAAATAGAGTAATCTGGATTCTTTAGATGATCAAACCAATATTTTAAACGTACAAGTCTAAGCCAATTATATCCGGGCAGTGTAGTCCTAATTTCTGCAAGAACAGGAAATTCTCAACGTAAGTCCTTATTTACAGGATTTTTTATACTTTCCATTTCGGCCTGCTGACAAGATAGTCGCTACCTGGACAGCTATCGATGACGTCGATACAGACAATGGTTGTCTGTACGTCATACCTACATCTCACAAACGAAATATCCTGTACAATCACGGTAATGGAGAAGTAAGTTACTTTTCCACTGGAAAAGCTTAGATTTTTCCTATTTTCTTTTAAAGGCGCCTTTACAGCACTTTGAATCCTGCTATCCTGTTTTTTCTCATCATCAAGACAATGACGTCTTCTGGGAGTTTGTTACTTATAGATGACTTGTGAATTTTATATAGCCAAGTAGATAGGGTAACCTATAGAGTAGATAACAATTTCATTTCTACTTTATTATAGTTAAAAGAAAACGCGCACTGTATATTTCAGCCATGGCTGGCAAACGTACGATATTCAACGAGCAAGCGTCTTGTAGGGCTGCCTCACTCTTTGTTTCGGACTCTATTCTATACATATCCTTTTTTCACATGTCTCTCTTTCTAAAATAAGTTAAATATATTTTGAAACTACTAAATAACAGAAAATATTAATCTGAAGTTAAACACTGAATAGTTATATAAGTCGCGAACACATCCATTTTTCCATCCCTAATATGAATGAATTATAAATCGAATTTAATACAATATGAGCCTAATGAAGTTACACTTTTACTATATTATATCTCGTTAGCATTTGTTTATCATCAATTTTAATGTACATGATAAAAGTTTGTACATCTAAATTAACTATATGCAAAACTCAAACGTACTTATATTGTTAGCAGAAAAGTACGCACATAGAATTTCTGATCCTTATTAGGAAAAAACTGTACCAAGCACTAATCGAAAAAAACTTCGAAATAAATGGTAACCAGATGGTGCTATGACTGGGCTGTGTGGGGATGCTTTTTTTTTTGCTTGCCAGGAGTTGTCAAATATTTGTGAGGCCTTTTTTTATCGCTGAGAAATGCTTTTACGCACCCCACCCAATGTGGAAAACAAGCACTCCGACTAGTCGGGGGTGAGGAACTCACTGTCTAGCAGAATACCCACTGAGACCCAGCGGGCCCTCGTCATCCTAAAGTGGGACACCAGCGGCTCGCTTGCACAATATGGTGTTCCGGATGAAGCCAAATCGAGGCTCAAGTCAAAGGCCAACTCCCGCTCCCTCTCACGAGGCTCCTTTAGCGAGATTACAGTCAGAGAACAGTCTCGCAAAAGGCGGCTACGGTTCTCCACCCTGCTTCGCTGGCAACCATCGCACTTACTATGCAGGCCAGCGAAAGGTCAAGTCTAATCAGTGACACCATAAGATGCCGCTGAGGTCCCCATGCTGGGCATGGGCCACGGGAGTACCACACTCATGGCAGACAGGCGATTCCTCTCGGCAAGCAATCTGATGCAAGTACTTCCCGAAACAGCCGTGTCCTGTGAGCACATGCACCAGTCTGTATGACAGCGCTCCCTGTTTCCGCGATAGCCAATTCTCAGTGAGGCCTAGCATCATCATGGCGAAAAACAATACCATTCCGTTGTTTGCATCATCCAGTTCCATTAGGTATTCGCAGTACACCTCAGTTTGTTTGGTTCCTTGGAAGTAGCTCAAAATACCCAATACCTTTATAATCCCACCAAATCGATGTTCTCTTTTGATGCAATTCAGGTTTTGATGTGGTATATGCTGGTTTATTGTACTTGGACCATGATTGTTTTGTAATGATGATACTGTAGGTGATACACTTGAACATGTGAAAGTGATATTGAAAGGCGATTGAATGCCAGATGGTGTCTCAAAGGCTGTGCGTGGACGAGTGTTGGTGCCAGCACTTATGTATGGTAGTGAAGGCTATGGCAGAATGAATTGGCCCGACCCGGGACTCGAAGCCAGGACCTCATGTCTGCAGTCGAACATGCTAACCACTAGACCAATTTACCTCTCATGAAGTCATTTACTACTATAAATTGCCATATATTATTCCAGGATGCCAAGAAAATGTACCATGGTATCGTGGATCCGAATGTGAATGCGGAACCTGTGGTGCAACTGGAGATGAGTCCAGGCGACACAGTCTTCTTCCACCCCATGTTAGTCCATGGCTCTGGACCGAACACTAGCAAGGTACATACGAGTATAGCTGTCTGTAACTTAATATGTTAATTTACCTTTTGACTAAAAATAATTCATTGCGAGACGAGGATTTTTTATTAAACATGAGATTTGTCTGTACCATTTAGAGATACCGCAAAGCTTTCGTTGCGCACTACGCCAGTGAGCATTGCCACTGCGCAAGCAGTCCAGACGCCGGACAAAAATTGATCGCCAAGGAGATGGAAGAAGAGTTCATAAGACGTGGAATACCCATGAGTTTTCAGGTAAAACACTGAATTTTCTCTTAACTTAGAGTACGGAAACAAATCTCATTAAGAGATTTATTGTCATACTCTAGAGAGAGAGAGAGGAACAATGCAGAAAAAACCAGTGCAAATAATTGTCTATATGTCTAAACATTCGAATGTAATCTTAAAGAGAGAGAGAGATTAGGCATCTGCACAAAATGTTGTAGTGTATATGTGTGCACAAACACGTCCTTATTTCTCCAGACTGAACTTCGGCTGCGGTGCCCAATCTCATTTAGAGATTAGCCACCTGCATAAAATATTGTAGCGTATATTTTTGTGCACAAACACGTAAGTACAACAATCCGGCGGAACTTCGGCTACCGTGCCCTATCTCAATTAGAGATTAGTCACTTGTGCAAATATTATAGTGTATATGTGTGTACAAACACATCAGTATTCCTACCCGACTGAACTTCGGCTGCGGTGCATAATCTCATTTAGAGATAGCCACCTGCCTAAAATATTTTAGCGTATATTTTTGTGCACAAACACAACATTGCTAGCCGGGTGAACTTCAGCTAATGTGCCCAATCTCATATTAGACATTAGTCACTTGTACACAATACTATAGCGTATATGTGTTCACAAATACGTCCGTTTGTCTACCCGATGGAATCTCGGCCCCTATGGCTAATCTCGTTGAGATTTTCCGCCTTCATTAGGTCTTCTACAGTATACATGTGTTCACGAATACCCTCCGTATACTCGACTTAAGCTAATCTCTATAAGGGCCCATTCTTATTAGAGATGCACTAAATTTTATAGTGATTATCATGCACTAAATTTTATAGTGTACATATTTGCCGAAATGCGATTAACCAACTGAACTTCAACTAATGTGTCCAATCTCATATAGAGATTAGCCACATACACAAAACACTGTAGCGCATGTGTGTGCAATCGTTCGTCCTTATCTCTACCCGGCTATATTGTCTCAGAACGGAGAAATTACAAAATGCAATTCCCAAATATTCACTGCCGGTAATCGAACCCGATTTGCAAATATAACGAGTACTCGCACCATTGCGCCAGCGAAGCCTTCAATTGTATTTTTATTGTATATTGTTTTTACAGAACATATGGAGACATAAAAGTAAACTGGTGAAGAGGAACGTTCAAGCCAAACTTTAAATATATGAATTCTTTATACGAATTACAATAACAATTACATTTGCAACTACAATTATTTTTTATTAATATAATAACACGATTATTCACGTTTCAATCTATTGAAATAGATAATGTATTCTATTATTACATTGCCCTATGTTCCTAGATAATTTGATACAAATGCAAATTAAATTGTATCTTATGTCAGTGGTATAAAGTACATTTTAAAATGACACCATTGCGTTAAAGTTCTTTGACCGTCCTGACATATGAAACTAACATCATTTGATATGTCATATTACTATTATATAAAGTGGATAAATCAGGTACGGATCCAGGTTGAAATATTATGTTTTTTTATTATTTTTTATTTATTATTGATAAGTTGCAGGATTACCTAGACGATAGAAACGCCTGGGAGTGAACGAATTGCTCTAATTTTAATTAAAATATAGTAAACTAATATGTTATTGTAATGATGATAGTAAAAAAAAAATACCCGACTGAGTTTGTTGTGTGTTCTTCTCGGATCGGGGCGCGAAGGAACCCTCGTAACTTTAGATTTTAAGCCGATTTTGAGTACCATCATCAGACGTATATTAGAATCAGAGTGTGGAAAAAAAATATAATTTGACGATTCAAAAGTGCTGTAATATGCCTACTTGAATAAAGATATTTTTGATTTGATTTGATTATGTAAACACTAAAGGGGGGTGGGGGGGTCTATTTTTTGCTTATTTTGTTGTATACATATGACATGGATGATGATGATGATGATTACTTTTTTACAAAAATTAAAAATAAGTATGTTACGTTCGTAAGAATATAATATTAAAAGGCGCATCCTGCCAGGATGAGGCGTTACAATCTTGGGTTTTGTCTGCCATAATGTGGGTAGTCGGCCGAAGAGTTCAACGTCGGGTATTTCAATAAAATATTCCACGATACAATTAGTTTCTTCTTTATTAATCTCACTACAATAAATCAACACATAATTTTAGATAATTAACAAAGTGTAACTAGATTTAAAACATTCCACCAGAACACGAGGGCACGTGCGCACTCTATGAAATCCGAACCGGTAATGGCCGCCACGCCAGCGCTCGATGTTATGTCAGCTGTCAACCTCGAAATGTCAAGTCCGATTCGATTGTAAACCGATTAATAATCTGTGCGCCGTTATATTTTTCTCCAATAGGATCTGTTGTCAGGATTACTTGTAACTTTTTTAATAATCGAGAGTTTTTTAAGATTTTCTTCATCTTACTGTGTAATGTATTGCACATTTTTATATGAATATGCTAATTCTTTAATATTTTGTTTTCCCTTTGTAGTATCTAATAAAATGATCTAAATTAATTAGGAATATATTTTCCTTATTTATGTCTGTTAGGTTATTTTCAATAATTTCATCGTCATTTCCAGGACCATTTTTCTTCGTTTTTGATTTAATTTCTATATCTTCTATTGAAATATTGCTACTTGTTTCATCAGTATCAAGTTCCATTTGGTCTGAATCTTCTTCTGGTGGATTATTTATGGTTTCATGTTTCGATGATTCGGTTGTAGTTGGGGATCTAATTCGTTTCTTTGTTTATTAGTGATGGTTTTGGAAAAGCCATTATTATCGATTAGTGACATATAGGTTCTGTATGGGTTTGATTAACAGTAAGATTATCGTTTCCATCAATTCATTCTTCATTTATTTCATTGGTTTCTGTTGTGTTAATTTCCCGAGACGTGTGTCTTATATTTTGTCTTATTGGGAGGGGGGAAAGAGCTTTGCTTACTTTTGCTGACCGGGGGATGTGGGGATAAATAATTTTAATAAATCTGCTTACGTAATATTTGAACCCATCGTACATTGTCCATGTTCTGTTCACCACTTTTATTAATGTGTATTTTGTTGATGTTCAATAAATTTAAATAGTATATAAAATATGAAACAGTGTGGTTATGTAAATTACCTTTATAAGTCAGGGGATGAGGGGGCAGTTATATCCACAACCCCCCTATATACATGCCTGTAACTTTATGGTAATGTAGTTTTGTTAAAGTGCCTAAGATATTTGATTTGTCAAGGTAGAGGGATTTTTTGTCTGCACGACCCCCCCCCCCCATACATCCTTACCTTTAATTTTGCAATATAGTCGTTATGTTAGTCATAAGATTACTGGATTTGTCAAATGGGGAGTTAGATCCTGCCACAGCCCTTAGATATTATACTAATGTCGTTACGTCACAAGGTTATTTGAGTTATTAAGGGAGAGGATAAACCCCCCCACATATCCATGTCTGTAACTTTATGAAGTGTCAAAGTTATTCGATTTGTGAAGAGGGGGATGGTTCTTGTCTCCCTTATACTTATTATGTTATATAAGTCACAAAGTTATTTGATTTTCACGGGGGATCTAGATATCTCCACGACTCCTCCTTACATGCACTCAATGACATTATAGTACTTTCGTTATATCACAAGTTATTAGAGGGTACAGTTGAGAAATAAGGGGGGGGGGGACTTGTATCCACGCCTAATATCTTTATATTAATATCACTATGTTATTTGGTATGTCAAGAAAGTGGGTCAATTATCTATTGAGAGATAAAGGGGGGGAGGGTTATATATAGTATATAATATACATAAATTGATATTAATTGTGTGAGATTTGTGCAATATGAAGTATAGATATATGAGGTAAAGACTGATAGTATATTTTTATACTGAAACGAAGGAATGCGACCAATTAGTTTGAGAATGAGAGATTTGTGGCTTCGTCTCTATAAAATTGTATAATAGATGATATTGTTAAGCGATTTGTAATCCAACTTAACCTCTATATACCAAAATCTCTTTGTAGCAAATAAGGAATACTTTTAAGTAGCTTTTAGTTTTGTTATACCTTTAGTCGACCCAATGTTATTTTTTTTTTATTTCTTGTAGTCATAAAATCATTATAAATAATATAAAATGAAACTATTCTTTTTTTATTGTCAAAAACACACATCAGAAGCGAAATGGGGTCACCAGTGACGCGATGTGCGATGGTTGGGTAAGATGAATAAATATTTTGTAGTCAGAGTGCTTGTACTGCAGGATTTGGTAGACAACTAAGGTTTGCTGGTTGTCAGGATAAAGGAAACTTATAATTATTATCTCGATAATTATATGAGTAGCAACGCGAGTTAATTTCACCGAGAAAACATGACCGGAGCGTGATTTCAAGACGCGGTTGTGTTAGCTACCTGCAACAAGATGTGTCCCATGTAGCAGTCCCTATGGGGCGAGCGAGGTACTTGAGAAACGGTAACAATGCCTCTGTGTGTCCGTTGATAACTATTTTACAAAAGTTATTATATATGTGTCACATAATATATATTCTAGTCCATTTATATAATACAATATATAAAACAACTTAACAAAACACAACCTAAAAATACTGTTTTTGATAACAACAAACGCAATTAGATGACACGGGTTATTTATCTCATTCCAACAACGCAGCACTGCCGTAAGGAAAGAGAGAGACAAATGTATGACATTGTGTTCGTTGCCGCCCATTTGTACGGCCGCTTTACGTCACACGCGGCCGTACTGTGGTCTCATGGAAGCACAACGGTATGCACGTGATATTGTTTCAGATATTCATACAAATAAACTTGGGTTTTATTTGGTATAGAACGATATTTATAAGTATTGTTATATTCTATGAGTATCTTTATATAAAAAAAAATTTAAACGGAAATGGCAATTTTATTTCTCACTAATACCCGGTATGCTTTGCAATACCACATTGTCGATAATCCAGGAAATTATATTTTCTAATTTGTATGAGTCTGGACTGTTTAAAAAGTGAATTGAATTTATTTCATTTGCATGGCAGAAATTATTTATTATAGTTGCGTTTTCATTATACAAAAACATGGTGTTCTTTATATAAGTATGCTTAATAAGCAGTTTTACAGATAGGGTAGGGATTTATGTATCCCTTACATACCGTGCTTTGTAAACAGAAATGGCAATTTTATTTGTTGGAAATCAAAATTTTGGCCGTATTTATAATGGAAACATAAATGCCATTTCATAAGTAGTAAAATACTTACTCTTTTTTTTTTAATATTTTTCTTCCATCTATCGCATGTCGCATTACAACCGGCCACGGAGTGGGAGTTAAGTTAAATTCATTTGCATATTTATCAAAATCTATTACTTTAAAATTTGTAATGTAAAATTCAAATTAACAATAACAATCCTGGCTTTTTATTTATTCGAATATAACCTCTTCACAAATAATTAAATGATAATAAAAATATATTGTCATATAACGTTGTAATTTAACACAAAATGTAGTGTTTTTTAAATAAATCAAAGTAATTGAATCTCGTGCTTTGTATAGTCAAGCTGTCAATGACAACATTATTTGTCTGGCAACACTGTTTCTCCTCGTGATCGAATCAGAAATGAAGAGATCCGTAATAGAACCAGAGTCACCGATATGGTCCTACGAATCGCGAACCTGAAGTGGCATTGGGCGTGGCACATAGTCCGACGAACCGATGGACTTTGGGGCCGGAAGGTGCTGGAATGGCGACCCCGCATCGGACGACGCAGTATAGGAAGACCCCCCCACAAGGTGGACCGACGATAGGGTCGCCGGTAGCCGCTGGAGCCAGGCAGCGCAAGATCGGGCCTTGTGGGCATCATTTCGTGAGATCTATGTCCAGCAGTGGACGTCCATCGGTTAAAGCGACGACAACGATGACTACTGTTTCACGTCACACTTATCGCCATTTCAGCAAGAAATGATAAGAATAATTATTTCTTACAAAACCGAACCTTAACAGCCTTAATTTAAAGAATATTTTCAAACAGCAAATATATGATAATAACAATAATAAGTTCATGTAAATATCATTTAAAAAGTATTTTGAAATCCACGCGTCAAGGAATTCCATTGCAGTTATGTCTAACTTGACGTGTCTAGTTCAAAATAAAGATGGCAAGATTATTTATTTGATAAAAATGAACACTAATGAAATCGTAGCATAACTTATTGACTTGAAGTACATTCTAAAATAACAAACATCTAAATAGTAGTGAGTGAAGACTACAAGATCTACAGTGAATAAGAATAACAACTACAAGAAAAATACAAACAGATAACAGTTAGAACAGTAGGGTAACGGTTAAGCAATGGGTTTATGAAACCTACAGCAGTATATCAAATAAGAACAGTGTATAGACGTCCCAATCAAATGGACTGTCCCACACTCTGCATACGAATGAATCACATCTCTTGCTCATTGTTGCGTGGATACAGTCCACTAAAGCTTCTGCAAAAATATTTGAGGCGCTACAGAAGCGATGCAGCCCCAGCATTACTCCCCCGTGGGAGCTACAGACGGAAGCTCTACGCCAGGTTCAAAAAAGGTGAGAAAATCTCAGATTCCCAGTAGCGGGTGTGGCCACTATTGCGGCGATCCGTCCTCACCTGCAACAATGACTTTCCAGGGAGTACGGGACGCATTCCTACAGACTGGCGTAGCATCTCGGACATGGGTGCTTCGGAAAATTCCAGCACCAAATTGGCCAGGAAGAGTCACCCGCTTGTCATTAGTGTGGGGCAGCTATCGACTAAGTGCATTACACTGTGGCACATTGTACTGCCTGGGGACCTCAGCGTCACCTCCTGGTGGCATTGATCGTCGGCGACCTCTCGTTGGGGAGCATTGTAGGCGCGATGCTCTCCAATGACAGATGGTGTACGAAAGTGCCCTTCTTTTGCGAGACGGCAGTCTCGCTAAAGGAAGCCCACAAGAGAGAGGGAGAATGCAGTGGACCACCGAAGGAAGCGAAAGCTGAACACCTGGTGCCTCACTAATGGGTGAAGATGGTTCCGCTGGGTTTTAATGGGTATTGCGAGGCCTCCCATCGCCGAGTCTCACACTTCGGACTTGTCATCGGTCGGGGCTAGTGCGTAAATTGCATTTCCCAGCGACAAGCCCCATCATCACCCGTAACCCATTATTGAATAGGTTCGCGGCGTAAAATCTCTCCATAGGCTACAGGTTTTATAAAGAAATACAATAAGCTCTGAAAAAAATTGGTGTGAACTTTCTAGAACAGCGCGTAAATCAACGAGAGGTCATGTTCAATCTGACCGACAGGATCCTCCTTTCCCTTTCGACGTCATTATTTCCCTTGAGGTTATGAGTGACTAAATGCCCTAAATAATTTACCTTATATACTCTTTTTAAAGCAGTGTCGTTCAGTTTAATACTCGCCACTTCATAACCCTTATCACGTCTAGATTCAAAGACAATAAAGTGGCTCTTCTCAACATTATATTTAAAACCACGATCAATGGCATACAGTTTACAAACGCTTAAGAGGTTTCATATTTATTGCGTAATAACAGTAACTGATATTATAATACAGTAACAGATATTTTTGTTATTTCAAAAAGTACTTTAATTCTATGTAATATTAAGGTTTGATTTCGTTTACGTTAATTTGTATCAAGTTATAAACCTTGCCATCTCTACAGGGTTACGAAATTCAGACTACTGACTTAAAAGTACATTACTTTATATTTAAGAGGCGCTGGACGCTAGTGGTACTTGATACTTATCAACCTAGATATCTGTTGTTGTAATTGCACTGAATATTTAAGTATATATTATACAAACATCATATATTCGTGTATAACAGTACCTGATTATTGCAAGTATCCCGGCCTATATACTATTGCAGGTATTCTTATTTATCATTATTTTGTTTAATAAATGAATTGTTTCTATTATTTTTAAGATTTGAAATTATATGGTTACGTATATTGTTAGTTGCATAGTAACACCAAACAAAAACAATTCATATAAGCTTTTCTATATTTTTGTTTTTACGAAGATTATTGATTCCTTTTTTTTTTAATTGTAACATTTTAAAATGTAGAATTTGATTAGTCACTTTATAGTTATTTGTTAGATAATTATATATAACTATATATATATAAGAAACCCGTATAAATTGTTATTTTCAATTCATACTCCAAAAAGGAATACGCAATTATTTTTTACTTTTTAGAGCATATTAATATATTTAGAATAGTTTGAAGGCGGTTCTTTTTTTGTTATAAATTTTATTTATTGGCTTAATTAAATATTAACTATAACATTTTAAAAATATAATTGATTGCACAAGAAGCTTTATCGTTCAACAATCGCGTGATGCGCTTTATATTTTCTGCGATTTATCTAAAGCTTTCGATTGTGTCCAGTATGAAACTTGTATGCAAAGCAAACTCTATGTCATCACAGATACAGCATTAGACCTGATGAGCTCCAATTTAACTAACAGAACACAAAATATCTATGTTAATGGATGGACGGGTCTGTATTGAAATTGAAAGTCCCACAGGACCATATTAAGAACTTTTCTGTTCGTCATTTACATTAATGACCTTCCTTACGTCGTTTAACACAATCATGAGATTATTTTAATTCCTGATGATACTTCTCTAATATTTGAGATTAATAGACGACAAACAAGTTATGACGACGTAAACAACTCTCTTAATAAAGTAGTACAATTGTTTGAAGCTAATAATTTATTACTAAACGGGAGCAAAACAAAATATATGAAAACTATTGTTAAACTTAATAATGAGGAAGTAGATTTCGTTGATAGTAGTGTTTTCTTAGGTATTACGCTAGATAATAAATTACAGGGGCCCGATATAAGTGGTCTATCGAACAGGCTAAGCCTTGCAGACTCTTTACAACCGATGAAACTGCCAGACTGGTATATTTCAGCTATTTCACAGCATTATGTCATACGGTATTCTACTTTGTGGTGATGCTGCTGATATAAATGCAATATTTGTGCTGCAGAAAAGGGCCGTTCGTGCGATTTACAAAATGGGTCCAAGAGAGTCGCTAAGAGAGAAATTTAGAGCAGTTAAAATAATGACGTTTCACTGCGAATACATATGAGAAAGCTTATTGTACTTCCATAGAAATATTGACACTTTTACGAAGAAAAGTGAATACATGTATAATTTAAGAAATGAAAGTAAATTTCTAGTAGGCTGCTAGATTAGGGCTCTCGCCGACAGAGCTCTGATCGAAAAACGGGGGGAGATATTGGGTCTCCAACTGTGGGTATATTCATGGTGGACGAGATCAACCTCACCTAGATAACTGGTTAACTAGGGGGCATGGATCTTTTTCCTACCGTCTGATGCAGCTTGCCGGTCCTGGTTGCTTCGGCAAGTTATTGGCCGGGAAAAAACTGTAGATACGGCGCCTAGCAGAGTGTCAAGCGTGGGCACCCCAGCGACATATCTTGTCGGTGGTTAGAGGAGATCTTTCACTGAAAAGCATGATTGGGGTAATGCTCGCCAATGAAGTTAGGTGGGGGGCGGTTACCTTCTTTTGTGAGACCGTCATCTCGCTGAAAGAGTGTAATGAGTGGTTAAGGGAGCAAGAGGCTGAAGCCCTCCCTCACCGTCAGACGAAGCTGCCAGAAGTCGCATGTATGCACTTCATGCTTCACCCTATTGAGTGTTAGGTCCTCATAGTCGGTGTTGTCCACGTCACTAGAGTAGAATGCAGCAAGGGAACCTCTAGTGATCTCACTCATGGATGAGAAGAGATCCGCTGGGTTTTAATGGGTATTCTGTTATAAGTGAATTCGTCACTCCTGATAGGGATTCCCAGCGCAAAAAAAGACTACATAAAATTGACAGTTCATTCAAGGGTAAAAGGGTGTACGTTTGTCATTTGATTAATATAAAAACATTATTAAAGGAAAGCTAATTGAAAAGTACTGTTATTTACATGGACGATAAAAAAGCGTGAAAGAGAATGAGCTGCTCTAATCATAACAGAATAAATAATAATGACATTGTAATGATAATGTTAAAAAATTGACACCTGTGAATAAGAAGCGAGGGAACTTTAGATTTTAAATGGTTCTTTGATGTCATCATCAGTCGTACGTTGGAAATAATATATGGAAGAAAGGTACTTGACGGTTCAAAAGTGCTGCAAAAGCCTACTTGAATAAAGAATTTTCGAATGTAAACAGCATAGCTGTATTATAGTGGCCCATTGCGATTGCCACTGCATACCTTACCTGTCTTCTACTTAAATTTTTGAGGACTTCCAAGAAGCCTGGTTTTATTACATCCAAGAATGTTTTAAAAATAAAACTTACATGCCTGATTATTCTTTCCAATCCAAGTAAGTAAGTAAGTAAGTAGCAGCCTATTAACGTCCCACTGCTGGGTACAAGCCTCCTCACGACGAGGAGCGAGGGTTTTTGGAGAATAGACCCACCACGCTGCTCCAGTGCGGATTGGCAAGCATAGTATACAAGTGTACTCTCTATTCCTTCACTCTCATAGTCCGATGTGACGGAAATCCGACACGACCGGAGAGAGATCAGACGCAGGACCGACGGCTTAACGTGCTATCCGAGGCATGGGGGTGGATCACACCGCCAACTTCCCAACTTCAGGCAAATATTGAGAAAATTTTATTAGGAAACTCAATATACATTTTTGAATTGGCCCGACCCGGGACTCGAACCCAGGACCTCATGTCTGTAGTCGAACATGCTAACCACTAGACCAATGAGGCAGTTTCCAATCCATTATTATCATAAAATATGGTGAAGAAACCTGAATATACCGAGAATAATTCTGGGATGTGTGCCGACCAGCAGTGGAGTACCCTGGTAGGTCTACAATCTAAAATCCTCTCTTATATGAGTGAGGACAGCTATGCCCTGTAGTGGAATGTTGATAGTATGCTACTTACCTTACTTTTGTACCTTAATAAGTACATATAGATTGTTTTTTCTTTATAGAATGGCTCCTTCAACAGAGATACCTGACAGTTACATATTGTCCCCTGATGAAAGGCAGTTCTATGACACCAATGGTTACTTGGTTATCAAAGGGCTTGTGGACTTAACCACACTTTATAGTTGCAAGTAAGTGAATTATTAATCATTTTAATTATACAATAGATAGATAGATAGATTACTACAATCCCTACTATTAGTTAACACTGTCTTTATATGTACTCGTATATAACTTGTTAAAGTTTTCAGTCCTTGTGTTGTGATTCGATGTTCATTTAATGAAATACCTTTTTGGCTTATTGTTTCCGGCTATATTCGCCACTTTCGTTATACTATTGGAAAGTATTTAAATTGACCATTATAATTTATTTATCATAATCATCGATACAAGTACAATAAAGTTGGTTTAGCATGATCCTTAACTAAATAATTTAACAAACAATTTATTTAACAAATAATGTATGTTGTATACCAAGTTAAAATATGTTTGCGTCATGATATTAGTGTTTATATTGACTGAGTTAAGCGGTGCGAGTGCACCGCTTAACTCAGATGACGTCGTGTTGGGAGGCTGGCGGAGCTTGTCCATAGAGTACGACAATTGTAGTTATTGATCTCAACACTTGGTTAATATTGAATGACAGTTGAAGTTCATACAGTAGCGACTGAGTTTAGATTTTTTATTTTATTTATTTCATAGAGAAAGGTTCATACAGATATGCAAGGGAATAGTGGATAAAGGTGGCATGACGGTTGTCAAAGAACCAAGTCTAGCAGCCAAAGGGGCGAAAGGAGAGGATTTAATCAACAAAGTATTCATTTTTACATTTATTTATCTACTTAACACTTTCACTGCTGACTAATATCTCGTACAAATCTTGGGTGCTGAAGACTGCTGAAATAAACGAAAACGGGTTTTCATTTATTTTTAACGGTCTTAACGAATATGGTGCACAATATTAACAATAGCAACGGTGCTTACATGCATGTTTTGTAAAAGACAATGATTTGCAATATTTTGATAGATCGGGAGCAAGTGGAAGAGGTGAAAGAATTTATATACTTGGGACCAAAATTTACAAAAATGGAACATGTGATAGTGATATTGAAAGGAGAATGAATGCAGGGAATATGGTAAATGGTGCTCTGCAAGCCTTTATGAATATCCAGATGGTGTCTCAAAGAACCAGACTGACTATACATGGAATATTGATATGTGTGGTAGTGAAACTTGGGTATGGCAGATGAAACGTAAAATTAAAATAAATGCGGTGGAGATGAGAGCGTTGAGAAGTATGAGTGGATTGAAATTGAGTGACAAAGTAAGAAATAGTGTGTTAAGAGAACGTTGTGGTATAAAAGAAAATGTAGTGACTAAAATTGAGAAAAGCATGCTTCGATGGTTTGGACATGTAGAGAGAATGAATGAAAGGAGGCCGACAAGATTTATAGGTCAAGAGCGAATGGGAAAGTTGGAAGGGGAAGACCAAGGCCAACGTTCCTGGACCAAATGGAGGACATTTTAAATAAGCGCCAGGTCAAGAGTACTCTAAACCGAAGAACTTGTATGAAAGGTTTAATGAGAATGAAAGAGGCGAAGGAGTTATGCAAGGATCGTGGCAAGTGGAAGGATATTGTCTGTGCCTACCCCTATGGGAATGAGGTGTGATTCGTAGCAACAAATCTATAAAAATTTCGTATTTTCCATACTATAAGATATATGTATTTATAAACCTTCCTTTTGAATCACTCTATTTCTGAAAACCGTTGGACAGTTTGAAAGATTGAAGGCAACAGAAAAATTTATGAAATGTATAGATAGTTATGCAGCTTATTAAGTTATTAAGAATATGTATGTGACATCTGTATTTATTAATTAAGTATATAAGAAACAATAGGACCGAAATGTGTTAAAAAAACAATAACCAGGCAATTATACTACACGAAAAAAAATTATTCAAAAATTTTAACAATAGAATATTCACAGCATTAAACATTTTTTGCTGAATTTCAATCTTATAATTACACATGCAAATTAAATAACTATTGATGTGCATGACGTCCTTTTATATTTGCGTTCGATGTCAACACTAGCCGAGTGATTTTTATAATTAAAAACAATCTTAAATTAATTTAAAGAATATGCTATTTCAGGGTACATACCACGATTATGATTTGTCGATATTTCGGCCCACGTATATTTAAATGTACGCAGGCGAAGCCACGCGATTCGATTGGTATTAATATATAAAAAGTATACATATAAATTATTGCCTTCAGATACAAGAGATCCAATTCGATGATGTATTCTCATCGTATACTGAACACCCGCGTGTCTTGAGTGTGATATCACAGATAATAGGTAATGACATCCTTGTTATCAGCAGTATGTTGATCAATAAGCCTCCAGGAAGCAGTGCCCACCCAGCACATCAGGTAATATATACTAACACACATAATTCTCGACTTTAGATGAACAGGAGCGTTTGAAAATTAAACAAACTGTTTAAAGCAACTTGACATTTTGTGATGCCAAAATGTCATTCTTGATATTTTTTAACATTGATACCAAAGTGTCATTTTTTAACTGATGCCAAGGTGTCATTTTTGGCATTTTTGACATTGACAAAAAAGTGTCATTTTTACACTGATGCCAAAGTGTCATTTTGGACATTCTTCTTTTATTTAATGGCTTTCAGTTGTACCAATGGGGTACATTTTACTTCGCCAATATCACGTAGTGTGACCAAAGCACGCATCAGTTTCATAACTAATTTTGAGGATGATCTTTAGGCAGATTTTATCACAATAGCGAGTACATTTGTTAATAGCTGAAGTACCATCTACAAAAAGCGACTTAAGTGTAACAATCGTACAATGATTAATCTACAACATCACAAAACAAATTATAATAAAAATAATAAATAATAATTAAATTATAAAATATATTGTTAGAGTTTGATGGGGAGAACACAAACATAACATTGATGCCAAGGTGTCATTTTTGGCATTTTTAACGTTGACAAAAAAGTGTCATTTTTACACTGATGCCACAGTGTCATTTTTGACATTTTAAACATTGCTGCCAAAGTGTCATTTTTAACATCTTAAACAATGATACCAAAGTGTAATTTTAAACATTTTTTACATTGATACCAAAGTATCATTTTTGACATTTTTACATTGCTGCCATTTGGCTATTTAGTCAATTTTCACATTTTTGATACAAGAAAGTGTAAACTATTCTAAATATTTTAGAAGATTAGTTACACTTTTCAAAAAATTAATTTTATAGCAGAGCCGTTGGAAAATTAAAGCAACTTTTAAAGCAGCCAAAATCATAATTAACTTTTGTGATGCCACAGCGTCCGTTTAGCCCATTTGAATGTGTTTTGACAAAAGAAAATAGAGAGCATTCTGGATTCTTTCTAAATCTAAATTCTTTATTGCAATTAAACGCATAATGTGGCATGCTATACAATACAATGTAATGAAATAAAATAATAATGAAATTTTTTCGTGATTTTAGCACATTTAAACATGTCTTTTTGACACTTTTAATATTTTAATGACAATGAAATTCCTAATATATCTTCCTTTTTCCCTCCCTCTAAGTGTCGGAAATTTCATTTGTATAAATACAAACAAGACTTAAAAATTAGTCTGCCAAAGAAGTTTCACTTCTGATAAGTGTACTTTGCACGCATGCACTTTTAACTTTTTCATTTTAAGTGCATTTAGTAATAAATAAAGTTAAAGTATCATGTTAATAGTAAGCGTTCGACTTCATTTTACAGGATTTTTTATACTTACCGTTTCGGCCAGCTGATAAGATAATCGCTGCCTGGACAGCTATCGATGATGTGGATATAGCGAATGGCTGTCTGTACGTCATTCCGAGGTCCCACAAACGGAAAACCTTGTACACTCACGGAAATTTAGAAGTGAGTTACTTTACCATGAGAAAATTATCTTGAAACACTTTCGAATTGTCAAATTTCGTTTTTTTTTCATACATTATAGCCCGTGTCAACAACCAGTTGACCATACCATAGTACTGGCTCAAGTCGGGCAATCGGTATTAAAGGCATCTTTCTTTTTAAGTCATAATGTGTATTATCTATTTTGCTTATTGGTAACTGTCGTAACACAATATGCGTAGAGATAAGATCAGGCAATAGAAAAACAAAAAATAAATAGTTACAAAGAGACCGTTACTAAAGCTGCGTGTGTCGCGTCGAAGATGTTGTTTTTTTGTGGACTGAGTGTTTATTAGTGATGCTACACCAGACTCTTAATTTAATAAACAAAATAACATTGTAAAGTTTAACTATTAGCAAACATATAAATCATAAGATTTGGAAGTCTTTCAAGAACATTTAGGTTCCAAGAGCCACTTTTAGCGTCAGTCGACCCGCTGGGCAATTGACGCAAAAAACGCCTTTGTGGGGGCGGGACAATCATCTGTTAACCATTTCCGTTAACCAAGCGCAGACAGATTACTGCGTTATTATATAACTATACATCTTCTTCTTCTTCTTTATGTGCCTCTCCGACTAACGAAGGTTGGCAGTCCGTTCTCCATATTGAACTTTGTCCCTCGCGAGGCTAAATAGTTGAGCAGCACTTGCGATCCCGGTTCATTCCCTGATGTTGCGCAACCAGGACTTCCTCTTGCGACCAATACGCCTCTTGCCAGCCACTTTGCCCATCATTATTACTTGTAAGAGTCCGTACCTGTCATGTCTCAGAACATGGCCCAGATACGCAACCTTCTTCTTTTTGACGGTCTTCCAAAGTTCCCGCTGACAATCCATTCGTCGCAAGACCTCTTCGTTGGCAACTTTATGGATCCAGCTGATTTTGAGAATGCGTTGGTAGGCCCACATCTCAAATGCTTCTATACGTTTTCTGAGATCCTCTTTTGTCGTCCAAGACTCACATCCGTATAGAAGTATAGGCCATACATAACAACAGAGGAGACGTTTACGTAATGTCATTTTAAGATTACGGTTAGAAAGTACTTAACTATACATATATATATAAAAGAGATATCCAGGTATCTATTGACTCATCACGATATCCCTGGAACCATAAGGCGTAGAGACTTGAAATTTGGTAGGAATATTCCTTTTGCCAAGTAGAGGTCAGCTAAGAGCGGATTTTATGAAATTCCACCAGCAAGGGGTTGCGAGGGTTTTAACTATGGACTCATCACGATATCTCTTGAACCATAAGGCGTAGAGGCTTGAAATTTGGTAGGAATATTTCTTTTTTCAGAGTAGAGGTCAGCTAAGAACGGATTTCAAGAAAGTCTACCAGCAAGGGAGGTTGTGGGGGTGTTTAATGCAAATGCTACCCAAAAAACATTCTACGCAGACGAAGTTGCGCGTTCAGCTAATATAATATACGACCGATGATGATATTAGAGCTCGACTTATAAATTAAAGTTTTGGGGGTTCCACCGTGCCCTGTTCTGAGAAGAACCCACAAAAAAATCAATACATTTTGTTTAGATTAGAGGAATTGAATTCCATTCTTTTTTCTCGGGTAAAAATTGTAGTACGATTTATCAGTTAGCTCTCTTTAATCATTATACTTTCAAATAATCATGATTAATATAATCACATTGCAACGCTAATTCGACTCGATCAGAAAAAAACGATTCCATACTGTGGTGTTATTATCCATGAGCTGATGATAATTGTATAGACTAAGATGGTAAAGTGGTAACTGATATGGGGTTATTCCAGGATGCCAAGAAAATGTACCATGGTATCGTGGATCCAAATGTGAATGCGGAACCAGTGGTGCAGCTGGAGATGAGTCCAGGGGACACAGTCTTCTTCCACCCCCTGTTAGTCCACGGCTCTGGAGCGAACTCTAGCAAAGTAAATATATTATGAATCTTCTTCGTATGCAAGAATTACACACTTGTTTTTCTAAAATAATATTAAAGTAATATGGATATATACATGTAGCTCAATATCTTATTGAAGTAAAACTTCTTTAGGCCTTGAGGGTAAAATTTTAACGGTTGAAACGCGTGATTAGCGTTATAAAAATGTGCAGCGTTTTTTGTACTAATTCGTTTGAAGGTTAAGTAGTTTTAATATTAAAAAAAAAAATATTCAAACGAATTAGTACAAAAAAAAAGTCTGGGTACAAGGTATTGCTCAAATGGGACAGCACCGTTTAAATAAAACCACCACGCTATCACCAGTCTTTAATATGGTAATCACAACAACAACAGAAAAATAGCGCAACACTAATACGCAAAAGTCCCCCCCGCCCCTCCGGCTACCACCACTTTATAAATAATACACCTTATAAATATTGCAATGCAGCAACAAACGTAAACTCATTGCTATTTGATTACAGACAGTTAGATATTTTGCCAAAAATCGCACCATTACTGTAAGCCGTTGAGGAGTTCCATTGATTATCATATTTAACTACGGCAATCACTTGACCATACCGATGTTACGGTAAGTGACTCAAATACCCGGAGATCTTATAGAAGATTCTGCCGAGTATCGTTAATTTGCTCCTAAGAATCGAAGAATTCCGTCACTTTGTCATGGATTCCATCATCAGAACCTTATTAAACTATTACAAAACAACCCTTGAAGTATATCCTTTCTAATAAAAAAGAATCATCGATATCGGTTGGCGTGATCTTGAGTTATTCGTCCATTTGTCGCAACATGCTTACGCAAATTTAAGACTTGTCCGGTTTTCTCATGGATGGCATCATCAGAACTGGATTTTTTAAAATGGGACCCTACCATAAGCAACACCTTTCACATAAAAAAAATCATCAATATCGGTTCACCCATTCGACAGTTATGAGGTAACAAATATAAAAAACTAAAGACGAATAATGGCATTTTGTTTAAAATTCGTCATTTGAGGGTACAATAAATTATTTGTCTTTATTTTCGACACTTTTAATATTTTAACGACAATTAAACCTTTTTTACCTCCCTCTTAGTCTCGGAAATGTAAGGTTATACATTTGTATAATTACAAAAAAGACTTAGAAAGTAGTTAGCCAAAGAAGTTTCACTCCTGACATGTTTATGACGGCGGCAACGTTTTTTAATGTTGGTAACAAGGTGTGCAGCGAGCTAGCGACAGACGTCTACCAACATTCGAACTTCCCCCACTCGCAGAAACTAGTATAAAAGGGCTTGCATTAGACTGGCTGGCATTCTTGCTTGAAGTTGTGTCCGGTGCACAGCTTGCACCCATAAATTATTGGTTAATGTCATTTAATTAAAAAAATAATTAATCATTTAGTTTAAATTAATAAATAATCTCTGTGAAAATTGACTGTGATTGTCTTTATGTAAACGATGCAAGACCAGAATCCTATATGTACTAATACACTCTAATTCTCGTAACTTCGTGACAAGTCGAGGACATGGTAATTTCATATTAAACGTGAGATTCGTCTGCACTATTTAGAGATACCGCAAAGCTCTCGTCGCTCACTTCGCCAGTGAGCATTGCCACTACGCAAGCAGCCTAGACCCCCGACAAAAATTGATCGTCAAGGAAATGGAAGACGAGGCAAAAAGACGTGGAACTCCCCTTAGTTTTCAGGTAACACATTAAATGTTCCTTTAACATCGAACGCTACAACAAAACTCATTTAAAGATCATAATCGTTGTTGTAATGTTAGCTACGAAAGTAAATCTCACAGACAGCGAGAGATTAACCATCTGCACAAAATATTGTAACGTATATGTATCTGCACAGACACATATCTACTACATTGAATTTTGGCTACTGTCATCTGCCTCATATAGAGAATAGCCACCTGAAAAAAAATTTGTAACGTATGTGTGTGTGTGTGTGTGTGTGTGTGTGTGTGTGTGTGTGTGCAAACACGTCCATACCACTATCCGGCTGAACTTTGCCTACCGTGCCCAATCTCATATAGAGATTAGCCACCCGCACAAATTTTTTTAATGTATATGGGTCTGCAGAAAAACTTATGTATATCAGCTACATTGAATTTCGGCTACTGTGACCAATCTCATATAGAGATTAGCCACTTGCACAAAATTTTAGCGTATATGTGTGTAGGCAAACTTCGACCTTATCTCTACCCTATTGTATCTCGGGCAAATTACAAAATGCAATTCCTAAACATGCCCTGTCGGAAATGGAACCCACTGTCTCTGCTAGTGTAACCAGTACTTGCACCATTGCGCCAGCGAGGCCTTCAATTGTATTTTTATTGTATATTGTTTTTACAGAACATATGGAGACATAAAAGTAAACTGGTGAAAAGGAACGTTCAATCCAAACTTTAAATATATGAATTCTTTAAACGAATTACATTTGTAACAATAATTATTGTTTGTTCATTTTATTTGACACCAGTAACTAAAACAATGTAATTCTCGATTCGATAAACGTTTTAATTTTTTGAAATAAATT
Organism: Elymnias hypermnestra; assembly: GCA_015832385.1. Lineage (NCBI taxonomy): Eukaryota > Metazoa > Arthropoda > Insecta > Lepidoptera > Nymphalidae > Elymnias > Elymnias hypermnestra. Next base: position 589,040 of record JACTOM010000212.1, on the reverse strand, counting down.
ATGTATTTTATTATTACATTGTGTGTTCTGAGTTGGTTATATTATGTGATATTTGATATAAATCATTGTAAATCAAATGGTATCTAATATCAATATTCTAAAGTATGTTTATACGTCAAGATACTATTAAGAAAGTAAGGGAGTAAATTATTGTGTCAACCCGCAATGGAGCAGTGTGGTGGGTCTATGCTCTGAAAAGCCTCTGGCCTGTAAGTGAGGAGGCCTGTAGTGGCCTAGCTGTGGGATATTAATGGGCATTAACTTTTTCACGATTTTTTTATTATAGAAAGCACATCGGTTACAGAAATAATTATATATCAACGTTTTTCTCTCACTTTAACAAACGGTACCGCTGTAAGGAAAGAGCGAGACAAATGTAGGATACTGTTTTCGTTTGTACGGCCGTGTATGTAGTGTTGAGTAGGAGATAATTTGAAAATGTGTAAGATGTTTTACACTTATATTTTCCTTGTTTATCGACATATTGAAAACTGTTTTAACGGGTACATACCATGATGGCGTGTTTTTTAAAGCTTTTCAAAATTTAAACGTGTCGTTGTGAGTGTATTATGCCGAAAAATGGACGTGGGTCTGGTGAAAAATTAAAATATTAGACGTAGGGTAGAGAGATTCTGCCCTTAACAGCTTGGCACAATCCCTGCACCTGGGTCAAAATTTCGACAAAATTCAATAAACGCCGTCATAGTATTTACGCCTTATAACAGTTCAGAATGTGTTCAGTCTTTTTCTGGACTGAGCCAGTAAAAGATCCCTCTTTAAATGAGGTTAGAAATAGTCTAGAAACGTCTTAAGTTACAATTTTATCCATTTTTTAGAAAAAAAAAAATCTTACCGCACTTGGTTTAAGGTACATTTTTACATGTTATTATTTAAAAACATGTCTGTTAATGTTATTGACATTTTCATGGTCTTGTTATTTTAAAATGTCCTTAAAACAGAGATTTATAGTTTCGTATATTATTTAATCTAGTAATGTTAAAATGGCGTAGAAAAATCGATTATTACAAAAAAAAATCGTTTTTCGTCTATTATTTACGTAATCGATTATTTCTCACATCCTTCCATCTGATCGATTGGATGTACCGCATTGTAAACATCGATGTTTTCGATGCATCGATTTATATCAAATATTCCTAATAGTTCCAGCTCCGAGTTATAAAATATAAGATATGATGTGGGGGTGGCAGATGAAAAATTTACTATGATTGATTTTCAATCACATAATTTTCATATGGAAAAAAATGTGGGGGTATATAGTACAAATGTCAGAAGTGAAACTTCTTACATTTGTACTTTGAAACGAGACTTATAGAGAGGGATGGAATATATATTAGGAATTTAATGAATTTAATTGTCATTAAAAGTGTCGCAAATGAATACAAATCATTTATTGAAATCTCAAGTGATGAACTGTAAATACAAATGCCACATGTTTTTTGTTAACATTGAATCTACCTGCCCTTCAAACGAATTAGCATAAAAAAACGCTGCACATCTTCGTGACGCTAATCACGTGTTTTATCCGTAAAATTTTACTCTCATGTGCCTATAGAACTTTCACTACAATAATCGATTTTTTTTAATATTAAAATAGCGTAGAAAATCGATTTTTACTTTAAAATTTTGACATCCCCATCTCGGTCAGCTCATTTTTCGTACGCGTAAGTCTTAGAGCGGGAAGGAATAAAAATCTAAAATGATAAAAAGATTACTGTACTTCAATTATATGTAAAAAAATTATGTCGTTGCCTTTTTATTAAGATAATATTCTATATTTAAGTATGCCTTAACATGATTTTTAATTTGTAAATCTGTCCTTTGGTAATGAGGTGGGTAGGGATTTATATGTATTCTTTATATAATATGGCTTTTAATACTCTTGTGAATAAAAACTTTAAACTAAATAGGCGTTTTTATTTCTTACTAATACCCAGCATGCCTTGCAATGCCACATTTACAGATTTTTGACCGCATGCTACAAATAGGAAACATTTTTAAAATGTCCTTATACATATTCTATTTATAATAGAAACATCAATGCCATTGCATAAGTTATACAATACAATACTCTTTAAAATTTTCGTTCTGTCGCAATACAGCCGGCCGCAGAGTGGCCAAGGCCAATAAGTCGGCGTCCATGGTTCGCATCAGCTAACCATACATAAATACATAGCATAACGCCTCATTCCCATAGGGGTAGGCAGAGACCACGTCCTTCCACTTGCCACGATCCTTGCATACCTCCTTCGCTTCTTTCATTCTCATTAAACCATTCATACAAGTACGTCGGTTTAGAGTACTCTTGACCTGGCCCTTATTTAAAATGTCCTGAACATGAACTGTCCTTGGTCCATGAACGTTCGCCTTGGTCTTCCTCTTCCAACTTTCGCATTCACTCTTGACTCATAAATCCTTTCATTCATTCTCCTTTCAGTCAGTCTCCTTTCATTCATTCTCTCTACATGCTCAAACCATCTAAGCATACCTTTCTCAATTTTAGTCACTAAGTCTTCTTTCATACCACAACGTTCTCTTATCACACTATTTCTCACTCTGTCACTCAGTTTTAATCCACACATGCTTCTCAACGCTCTCATCTCTACCGCATTTCTACCACATTTCTTTTCCTTTTAAGTAAAGTGAAATTCTTTTACATATTTATCAACAACATATAAGTGGTTGGAATTATAGGATATTGCAAAATTCTAATTGACAATAACGATTCTCGCCTTTTTATTTATTTTAGTTCAAATCTCCCATCAAAGAATAAAATGATAACTTCACAGAGAATGTAATATAACGCAAAATTAGTGTTTTTAATACATGAAATTCATTTAATCCTGTGCTTTATATCGTACTGTCAACCTGTCAATGTCAAAATTATTCATCTGGCAACACTGCTTCTCTTTACACTTATCGCAATTTCCACAGATAATACCTATATACTGGTTAACCGTTTCTGCCAAAATTGCGAAAAGTGTAGTATTAATATGACGATAATAATAATTACTTACAAAACCGAACCTTGACTCCCTTAATTCAAAAAATATTTTCATATAGCAAAGATATAAAATAACGATAATAATTTAATGTGTCTTATTTGAAAAAATATTTTAATTAAACTGGTCAAGGCTTGAATTTCATTGTGATTTTCTAACAGTTCAATCTTCAGACCAGTAATGAAAAGTCAACTTGTTAACAAATAATTACAATTAAAGTTAAACCTTAACGTCGTACATTAAAGCACATTTTGGAATAAGAAGGGAACTATGATTGCAAGTATAATTTTAGTATTGTTGTTATTTTAAAATATACTTTCTTTTATTTAATGGCCTTCAGTTGTACGAATAGGGTACATTTTACTTCGCCAATATCACGTAGTGTGACCAAAGCACGCATCAGTTTCGCAATTGTTAATAGCTGAAGTACCATCAACAAAAAAGCGACTCAAGTGTAACAATCATACAATGGTTAATCTACAACATCACGAAACAAATTATAGTAAAAATAAAAAATAATAATTAAATTATAAAATATATTGTTAGTTTGATTTTATCAATTCACATACTTAACTTACATATCAGTTCACATACTTTATTTCTAGTAAAAAATTTGAATTTCATTGAAATCGTGACAACATTACTTCAATTCTAGCTTCAAAGACAATCAATTTGCTCTCGTCAAAATTATATTTAGAATCATGCATGGGATAACTAACATATCAATTATTTGCTTACAAATGAAAATAACTTAAATCCTTAATAGGGCTATTACGTTACTGTCAATATTTTACAATGGAGTGAGCGATATTTAATATCATATAAGTGTGAGCCCCTTCGACAACTCACACTCGCGAAGATGCCGATTCAGGATCATTGAAAAAGGCCACCAAATTCTTCACCCAACGCCCCGTAGTCTACTTGTCACGAGTCGAGGATATATGAATGCGACCGAACTGTTGTTCAGCAGGATCGTTTACGCCGAATTGGCTTTCTTACATGTCGTGTTTAAGACTGACACGCGGATACTATTGTAACAAGCAAACAACGCTAGTTGGCTCTCTATTTGTAAAAAAGTACATGATTGGCGTTGTATTATTCTACAATCACAGGGTTTATATTAAGTGCACAAACAACTTTATTCAGAGAAAATCAAATATATATTTGTATGCATATGCATACTATAGTCGACAATAACATTTCTTATACGATTTTACTAATTATTTATATACATATAGACTCTGAATTAATCAAAATATAATATCTTCGTTACGAAAGGGAAAGATCGTGAACAATAAGTATCTNGAATAAGGCGTGATGCTATGTATGTATGTATGTTATTTATCTATATCATACATTCTTTATATGCTTTTAGCGAAAACCTGTTGATTTGATCATCAAATCAAATCAAATAAAATATATTTTATGGCAAGATCAAGTAAACAACTCACAATCTACCGTACAATGCGTGCTTTTATAATAGGACAAAATAATAACATTTTGAAATAATTACTTTATCCTTATGGCAGATATTTATATTTCTATAATCACATTCACATTAATAAATATATTACAGTTTTGTATGAAACGCATTTATAAATACCAAAATTTACTACTTTAGTTTGGAAGAAAGTGCACATTATTGAACTTTATATAATTTTATTGAAAAATAGTTATAATTCCTCACAAACGCTTAAGAGGTTACTATTTTTTAAATAACACTAACTGATATTATAAAACAGTAGTAGATATTTTTGTTACTTTAAAAAGAACTTTAAAGTAATTGATTACGATTTGATTTCGTTCACTAGCATATTATCAACCTTGATATCTCTACAGACTTCAGACTAAGCTTGGGAGTTATTGCTATTTTTCAATAACGAATTGTGTCGTTATTATAAGTGCAATAACGGATATTGCAAAAGCTATTTGTAACTGAAAAGATATTTGTTCATAGACTACATATTAGGTAAGAGGTACATATATAGATCACTGATGTAGTATATAGAGATGCACATAATATATGATAAACACTGACTATGAAGTAAATAGTATTAAGTTGATTAGAATGTCAAACTTACGAGGAGGCAGAATCGTCATTTTTCCTATTAAAACGATCCAAAAAACTAATGGTGTACATCTACACATTAATAAATTTCACTGTTAATCTCATGTCAAATGATTTTATTTGGCAAAATAATATAGTTCTTTCAATAATATGTCCTTGCGTCCAAGATAACATATAGTAAAATTAGCACATATTAGCACAAGTACTCTTAAAGATCTATCTCTATCGCACTGCTGATTTATCAGTGCAAGTTATTGTAATACTCAGTCACACAGTATTAAAATATTGACATTTTGGATTCAAATTTTTTCGTTACTTGATATATTTTCAGTAGAGTAGCAAATAACAGATATGTTACTGTTAGTTAGTTATCCATGTTTACTTCAGAGTTCAGATTTCATGTTTAAAAGTTAAAAGTACATTATTTTCTATTTAAAAGTGCAAGTGATACTTCATACTTGTCGACCTTGATATATGTTGTTGCAATTGCACTGAATCTTTAATTATATTTATTATACAAACGACAAACGTCTAATGCTTGTGTATAACAGTACCTGAACATTTCCAGCCTTTATACATTTTTGTATATACTATTGAAGGTACTCTTATTTGTCATTATTTTGTTTACTAAATGAATTGTTGCTATTATCTCTAAGATATGATTATATGCTTACGCATTTCAATAAGTTATCTCAATTTATTGCATAGTACTTATTATTAGTATATAGTAAGTTATTGTATTTTCATTGCATAGTAACACCAAACAAAAACAATTCGTATAAGTTCTTTTAAAATGTAATAATAATAATATACTCTTTCTTGTACACCTTAAAAGAAACGGCGTTACATAATATGATTTAAGTTAACAGCAAATGTACAAAAGGAGGTCTTATTGCTAAACAGCGATTTCTTCCAGACAACCTTAAGAAGAAGGAAAGTGTGCAAAAATAGATAGGTGGTGCATAAAGAGGTCATACATACTAATAATAAATAGAATACGTATATAATACAATATATAAATATATATATACACATACATATAATATTAACTAACACATTAATTATAAAATATATATGTTTAATACTATCATCTCTTACAACGTGACTAATGATAGGTAGTGTTCTGTTACATTATTTTTAAATTTATGTAAGGATTTAGCTTGTCTTATATTTACAGCTAGTGGGTGACTGTGAAGGAATTTCAAAATATTTTGTATGATGTGTCTGTATCTTTAGAGTTAATTCTGAAACTGATCTCAGTTCTTTGCTGTATTGCACTTCCAGTAATTCTAAATAGGATGGTGAAGTGTGGTCAAATAATATACAGTACAAAAGAGAAAGAATAAGTAGATTCCGGCAAAGTCAAATTGGCAGCCACTTGGGCTTAGATCGAAATTCGGAGATGTGGTCATGTTTGCATAAAATATGAACCTAATTGCAAGATTTTCAAGTCTCTCATGTTTATTTAGTTAGTCCTCTTTTAGATCAAGATAGCTTGCATCAGCGTAGTCAAGAAGGAAAAAGAGCAATGATTGAGCTAACCTAATTTTAGTGGGAATGAGTAGAAAGAAGCTTAATCGTCATCATAAAATTTAGCATTTATTCATAAAATATCTTTATTTTTAAGAAAAAGTTTGATTCTTAGTGTATTGAAGTTGTAACATTTAAATTATAGCATTTAATTAGCCGGTATACAGATATTTGTTACGTGATTATGTATATAAGAACAATTTCTTGAAACAATGTATTCAGGTGTATACATTGTTACTTTCAAGTGTGTACATAAATATTATCTTCACATAAAAAAAGCATAAAATGTATACAAAAGAACTGTAGAAACACAATTAGTGTTATGACAATTACCATCAGGCAACTGGATTACTCATTTAAAAACTAAAAATTATTTATATATATCATAAGAATTAATAGAATATACTAGGTATATATAAAAAGCCATGATGGCTTAGACCTGTGAAATTGATAGTTCAGCTCAGCGTGTACCATTATTCTATTCTATTCACTTTCTTGGTGGATCCTACTTAGGTGCAGGTTTTTGTATATATTCCATCATATAGTCTCCCTTAGATACCCTCAATCACTCATTCTAGAAGTTTGAGGGTAGGCTAAAAGTTGGAGCTGGTAAAACCTTCTTACTGCAGATAGGCTGCTTTCAATAGACCCACCTGCATCCTGGGTATTACAATGCATTGGCATATTAGGTGCCTAATGGTTTTTTCATTCTCATTGCTGCCCCTACAAGTAAAAAGCAATGTCTACAGTTTTTAACATAGCTTTTGTACTATAATGGTCCATTGTAATTGCCACTGCATACCTTTCTTGTTTTATACTTAAATTTTGAGGATTTTCAAAAGCCTGGTTTTGTTGTATCCAAGAATGTTTTCAAAATGGACCTTACATGCTTCATTGTTCTTTCCAATCCATCATTTTCTTTTTAAAAATGGTGAAGAAACTGTACATATCCTGAGAATAATACTGGGGTAAGTGTTGCCTGCCAATCAGCAGTGGAGTAGTCTGGTAGGTCTACAATCTATAATCCACTCTTTTACAGATGAGGACATCCATGCCCTGCAGTGGAATGTTAATAGAATGCTACTTACCTTACTTTTATGACTTAATAAGTACATATAGACTGTTTTTTTTTACAGAATGGCTCCTCCAACAGAAATACCTGGTAATTACATATTATCACCTGAAGAAAGGCAGTTCTATGACACCAATGGTTACTTGGTTATCAAAGGACTTGTTGACTTAACCACACTTTATAGCTGCAAGTATGAGAATTATTACTTATATATTATATGTAATTAAATATTTGTACTGTATTATATTATTCAATTCCTATTATTAGTTTACACTATTGGTATATATATATGTTATTTCCAAAAAATTATATTACAGCGACAACTGAATGCATGCATAAAATGTTTAAACATTTCTTTATATATAATGATGTTAAGAAGTTAATACTTTAACTTTTAAGATTGCATAGGAATTGACTATAAATTTACTTACATTAGTTATTTACTGTGTGCTATAGTATACTGATTATATTAAAATTTTCAATCTATCTAATAAAAATTGACAGACTTTATGCTAAATGCATGTAGAAGTATAAATTTTCAACCATTTGTTTGTCTGTATACTTGTTTCGGATAATCTCTGAAACAACTAGACAAATTGTAACCAGTGCATAGCTGATGTTATAAGGAGAAGGAAGCTACTTTTATTTTATAAGAAAATGCATCTGGAATTACAGAAGCAACAGCTTTTTTTTATAAAATAGTTATTATTCAAATTAAAAATTCAAATATTCTTTATTCAATTAGGCTTTGACAGCATTTTTAATAGTTTTTATATTATATCTAATGTACAACTGATGATGATATTAGAGAATGACTTGAAATCTTAAAGTTATTAGGGTTTCTTCAGCCCTGTTTCGAGCAAAATGAAAGGACTGTTTCTGATTCTCCTTTATTTTATTTAGAACAGAGCAATTAATTATTAACTCCCTCATTGGTCTAGTGGTTAAGATGTTGAGCCACAGGCACGACGTCCTGGGTTTGAGTCCGTGGTCAGACCAATTTGAAATTGATATGGAGTTTTTTATTAAGATTTTCTCTGGTCGTGCTCTTGTGCATTATGCCTGCCAATCCGCAGTGGAGCAGCATGTTGTGTCTATGCTCTAAAATCCTTCTCTCATATGAGTGAGGAGGCTTATGCCAAGCAGTGGGATGTTAACAGGCTGCTACTTACCTTACCTTAGAGCAATTAATTCTCTTAGTAATCGTTCAAGTTATATAACAATTTTTCAATTAGCTTTCTTTTAAGGGTTTAAAGGGAAAAGGTTTCATTTTTAGCTGGTTTGTTCCATACAGTCTCGCACTGATAATAAGTGAGTGGGAGATTCCTTAGGACACTTGATGTTCTTACAGTAGGGATTAACTTTACATTGTATTTTATTTATTTCATAGACAAAGGTTCATACAGATATGCAAGGGAATAGTGGATAAAGGTGGCATGACGGTTGTCAAAGAACCAGGTCTAGCAGCCAAAGGGGCGAAAGGAGAGGATTTAATCAACAAAGTATTTATTTTTACTTTATTTATTTTCCACTTAACACTTTCACTGCTGACTAATATCTCGTACAAATCTAGGGTGCTGGAATTAAAGGAATTTTCGTTCATTTTTAACGGCTTTAATGAATATGGTGTGTTGGTGCACAATTGTAACAGTGTTCACATGCATGTTTTGTAAAGGAGAATAACCTGGTAGTGGACACGCTACGCGTGACCTCATCGTGGTGGAACGCGTTAAGGACACGCGTTGCGTGTTCTTAGTAGTGTTATTTTTCACGTTATTTGTATGTTTCAGGTATGTTTATAAATTAAATGTTTGTGTAATGCACTTATGTGTAATAATGATGTGGATATTTGTGACTATAGTAGGGTGTGTAAAAATTAAATACTTATATTATAAAAAAATCAACTACATTATACAAGGTGACCGATCCCGCAAACGAAGACAGATGATTGTACTAATGACATCTTTGATAAATCGACCCTGATTATAAAAATCATATTTTCTACACGTTTTATTTATGCTCCATCATGTTAGTACAGCAGAATTAATGGGATTTTAATACTATCATCTGTCTTTTTTGGAAGCGGTATCCTATCACCTTGTATACGAGTTGAAATTGACTAAGAAGTTTTACTTCTTCCATATGATCGCTGCTTTGTAAGAATTTACACATCTATTTGATGCTTATGTAACTTTGTTACACCCCGCATCCGTTTACCGCTGTGCCTCCGGTCGTTAGATCTCTGATATCTTCTAAGATATTTATTATAATAAATTGTATAATGGTATAAGGAAAAAAACTGTATTTTATAAAATAGCTTGGTAAAAACCACTTTTTTTTTTGGAATGGGTGAAATATTAAAATCGTTACTGTGGATAACCAATAACAATTTATTACCTTTAGAGATAAATATATACCGTCGCCAAGTTTTTAATCGATCTTTTAAAGATATACAATTCTGTAGAACATTAATTTGATATATCTCGTAACATTTAGGTAGCGTTTTAGGGTTAAACGCACAATAAATGTAAAATTATTGTAATTATAACACTGAAACAAATAGATAGTTCAAATAGGGTTTATTGCTAAGTACCATAGACAAGGGAGTTACAATCATAGACACAAGTGCCACAAGAAAAGGAAAAACAAAGTATTTTATACTATGTAATGACAATTAGTTATGCAGCTTATTTAGTTGTTAAGACAAACATATATACATAGCATCACGCCTCATTTCCATAGGGGTAGGTAGAGACCACGTCCTTCCACTTGCCACAATCCTTGCATATCTCCTTCGTTTCTTTCATTCTCATTAAACCTTTCATACAAGATAGTCGGTTTAGAGTATTCTTGACCTGGCCTTTATTTAAAATGTCCTGGATTTGGTCCTGGAACGTTCGCCTTGTCTACCCCTTCCAACGTTCCCATTCGCTCTTGACTCATAAATCCTTTTTTCAGTCTCCTTTCATTCATTCTCTCTACGTGCCCAAACCATCCAAGCATACATACATGTATAATTGTGTTTAGTAATTAAGTATAAAGAACAATAGGACTGACACGTTTTGAAATAACAGAAACCATTAAATTAAACAAGGATACCATTCGACAAGGACACAGGTACAAATACCATATAAAATGATTAACCTAAAAATTTTAACAAAAAAAAAATTCACAGTAATAAATCTTTTTTTTCTGTCTTTCAATATTATTGTTATAATTAAATATGGAAATCGTGGGCAATTGGTGTGCACAATTATTTCATAATTGTATTCGACTTCAATCTTAGCTGAGTGGTTTTTATAAGAAACAATCGTAATTATATTCCGCACTTTGTACCTCATCAGAATCAACGAATAAAAAAGATAAAAGAACGCGACCTTTACCTCCAGATTCCCGTCAAAGTCCGTCAAATATAGTTGTTGGTTGTCAATGTCAAATGTCAGAAACAAAATTACTCTTTTAAATTGTTTTCTGAACGACGGGAAACGTCAAACGTTTGACATTTAAAGCCTAGTTTACAAGCCTCGCAGAATTTGGGTTACTCAAAGGAACTCCTGATACTAAACAGAAATTTCAGAGTATTGTTGTTTGTTGTTTTTCTTGCCCTTATCCCACGAGGTGGGGTCGACACAGCATGTTTTCTTTCGCCACTTCACTCTATCCGCTGTCATTTCTACATTCACACTCTTTATACACATATCCTCTTTCACACAATTCATCCACACTCATTTTGGTCACCCCCTACCGGCCCTGCTGCTTACCATTATATTTAGGACCCTCTTGCATACATGGCTATCCTCCCTTCTCATTACATGTCCATACCAGGCTAACCTTCCACTCCTTAACTTCTCGGTCACTGGTGCTACTTCCAGACTTCCTCTAATATACTCATTCTTAATCTTATCCAATTTTGTCACTCCACACATCCATCTCAACATTCGCATCTCCGCTGCATGCAATTTCCTTTCATTCTCCCCTTTGGTGGCCCAGCACTCTGATCCATACAGGATGACAGGTCTTACGATCGTCTTATAAATCTTCCCCTTTAGTTTAAGGGGCATTCTGGCATCGCAAATTGTTCCCGAGACCTGCCTCCACTTCATCTAACCTTCATTTATCCTGCTAGTAACATCTCGGTCAATGCCGTCGTCGTTTTGGAAGATAGAGCCGAGGTAACGGAAATCGGAGCAGACTCGAAGGGAAACACCATCTAAGACAATCGAAGGAAAATTATTAATCAAAATCCGTCAAATCATACACGGATGCCTCAAAGTTACCGTCCAACAGCTGGGTTGGTGCTGCCTATTGGATCCCCAAATATAAAATTGTTTGAAAATTCCTACGTCCTCCCGAGTCTTCAGTGTTTACAGGAGAGGCCATTGCTATATTAGAAGCAATCCTGTATGCCTATTCCCATAATATACAACAGACTGTCATTTTGACCGACTCATTAAGTTGTTTTAAGTTAATCCCTTCCGAAGTCAAGTTCTCACATTGTTTTCAGAATTAGAGAGGCTCTTTTGTCGTGTTATCACAGACAGATCTCACTGTCTGTGTTACTTGTTTGGGTTCCCAGTCATTCCTGTGTTCGTGGAAATGAAACAGCTGATTCATGTGCGAAAGCAGCAGTACAACATGGAAGGCTCGACCATTTCCAAAATTGTGCACAAGATTTAACCTCACTGTCCATAACGTTCTTGGAAAAATCCTGGAATTCATTTTAGCCAAAGGTACCTGTTTTTTTTTTCCATAGATGTGCCAATCGCTGGATCACCAGTACCATCTCGCAGCTGCGCCTTGGATATGCTTGCAAACCTGTGCACTTGGCCAAACTCCGTATTAGGGACCACTCCATGTGTGAATGTGTCCTAGACGAGATTTCTGTTTCCCACAACCTTCTCAATTGTCCCAAACTTTACCACTCCATTTATGATCTTCTCCCTTCACATATCCCTCGTCCTATAAATGTAGAGTATTAACCTTTGTATATAGACGAAATTGTAAATATATTAAACGTAATAGAGTTCAGCTGTAAAATAATTGTTTATTATTAGTCATATGTACACATATATTCATGTCGTGTTGTCCCTTTCATTTGGTGGTGGTTTAACAATATATTTCAACTATTTATAGATAATCAAAATTACACTTCATATATTCTTATAAACCGAACAATTTCCTTCGTGTCTTCTCCTTTTAACATGACACTGGCGAGATAATCTCTGCCCAATTGGCCCACCTTCAAGCCACTAAACAAAGAAGAAGGTTCTAAGGGAAAGCGAAATTGTTGTTTTTACTCACCTTTCAAACCTTTGTACAAATTAATTTAAACCCAAAATTAGCCATAACTTCGAATTAGAATACTACATGACATAATTCTGTGGAAATAAACTATTCTGGCAGTTTCTACATCCATAAGAAGACCTTTTTAACTGCGTTAGCTGCAAATGTGTTAACTAATGTTAAAAAATGCAGTCCTTATTCGTAATCAAATGCACAACGTAGTTTTATTTACTTATTCATTACGGATAAACAAAAAATAAATAAAAATTACATAGTTCAAGTACCTCGGGCATATTGTAACGGAATGTTTGGGTGATGACAGCGACCTGGAAGGTGAGCGCAGAGCATAATCGGTTCGAGGCATAATACTGCTGCTGCTGCTGCTGGCACTCAGATTTGCATGTTTTACGACTCAAGTAAAGCTGCCACTAATAATAGCCTACTGCCAGTCTTTTTACACGTGCAGTCTGTAGACCAGCTTTACGCAGAGGACCTATAGTGCCTTGAGAGTTCGGTATAACAACGTGTTGAGGGCGGTGTTGGGGATGCCGCGGTGCTCTAGTGCGTCAGCAATGTTTGTGGATGCACGGGTGGATGATTTCTACGCGATCATCCGCAAACGTGCTGCACCATTGATGAATAGGGTGATAGGCAGCACCAACATCCTCCTCAGCACGTGGGCCATAAAGAGGAATAACCCTCTCTGGAGGCACTGGAGTGGTATGCATACCGGGCTTGGGAGAGTCACGTCGAGCGGCATAGCTATAAGGCCAAAAGTAGTGTAAGTTCTAGTACATAAGACATTAACATAGTTTAAGTTTGTATTATTAACAATATTTTTTCGTATTCTTGTATTTGTTCTTTATCATTTTGTAAAACTGAATGGGCACATTGACGGCCTGAAACAAAAAATATTATTATTATTATAAACAAAGTATTGGTCAATGTCAAGCTAATATTATAAAGAGGAAACATTTGTGTCTTTCTATGTATGTTTGTAACGTTTTCACACAAAAACTACTGGACCGAATTCAAAAATTTATTCACTATTAGAAAGCTGCATTTACACTGAGCAACATAGGCTATATTACTTTCTCAAACAAATAGGGATCCCTAAGGAAAATGCATTAATGTAACCCAAGGTGTGAAAAAATTGGTCACAAAAAATCTATCTTCACGTGCGCTGACGAAACTATTGACGATAGAACAAAAAAATCTTCTACAATATTATAGAAGGTATTAATATCTACAACAAAGTTCTCAAAACCATATTTCCAACTACTGTAGTTATGCCACTATAACTACTTTTTTATAATTATAATAAAAGTGCCGACAATTATGAAACCATATTATTCATAGCTCTGTATTAATCCTTATCTTTTTAAAGACCTTTTCAATACTTGTAAAATACTTTTTAAATTATTAAAATTGGACATTCCATTCAAAAGATATAACGAATTTAAAATCCTCAACTTCACGAGTGTCAAATGTTGTGTATAGGAAAGTTCTGAGATAATATAGTATAACCAATAAATCTCCTCTAGGATTATAGAATAAAGTGTAACCTATACTTAGTCTTCTGGCAGTTTGTGGTTAAAGAATTTATTTCTCATAAGAATTTTACAAATTCACTTAAAATGAGATACAATTTTTTTTTAAAACAATACAGTGGGCGCATATACATTGATGTTCTTAATATGTGCATAGTAGCATAAATTAACAAAATAGAGAAAGTTAAGTAATACATCATGGAAACTTATTTCTTACATACACCTTAAGATCTTTCTTAAACTTATTTATATCGTCGTTCCGTTTCAGTGCTTCTGGTAGATTTGCTCCCTCGTGTAGTAAGTTTCTTAGGCCATAATTTTTTGTGCGTGCCTGCCAGACATTTAATTTGTTTTTGTTTCTCAGATTATGAAGGTATGTCCTATATGTAAATGTTATATTAGAATGTACAGTTTTAGTTATCATTTTTTTTATTAGAATGCACGTATTATATGTATAGGTTTGGCTTATGTTTAAAATGTTTGTTTTTTATATAAAATTTTTGTAGGTGTTAAGTAGTTAAAATTAATAAAGCTTTAAGTAGTTTGTTTTGAGTTATTTGCAATTTATTTAAATGGGCTTTAGCTGCAGTCCCCCAGATTTCTATTAGATAGTCTAAATGTGGTTTTGCCAAGGTATTATATAAAGTTGATTTTATCTGATGTGGTATGCAGTGTGACACTCTTCTGAATGCTCCTGTTAATGACGTTAGTTTAGAGTTCAGTTGGTCAATATGCTGATCCCATATAAGTTTATCGTCTAACAGGAGTCCTAAATATTTTTCTTTTTTGGATTTTTGTAATATTGTGTTATTAATTTGAAGGGGCGCGAAGTTTGGGATTTTTTTATTTTTTGCACTAAAAATCATGTATGAAGTTTTTGTTGTATTTATTGTAAGAAGATTATATAAAAACCATTCGTTAAGCATATTGAGATCCTTTTGAGCACTGTTTATTATTTCGTGAATGGAATGACCAAAATAAATATAGTTTGATATAGAAACCTATAGACATCATCATTACTTCCCTATGCTTCGTCGCTGAAGGTCGTGTGTGCTCTGATATGCCTTAGTGGCTGCATGGAGGAGCTGCTTCCATCTCTCTATCCTCTTCTTTTTGGGCTGTTGAAAGCACGAGACTCGTTATACAACGTCTTGCTCTTTTTTTCTGTGACACTTCCCACCACAACCACTTTCTCTAGGTCATCTGGTTGTCTTCTGGCGATATTACCAAAATAGTACAAATCTCGTTAGTAATAGAGACACATTAAATTTAAGTATACTCGTACGCAAATATTAACATATAATAAAGTTTAAACATAATATTTTATAATAATCTTCAGGTTGCAGAGATCCACTTCGATGATGTTTTCACAACGTATACTGAACACCCGCGTGTTTTGAGTGTGGTATCACAGATTATAGGTGATGACATCCTTGTCATCAACAGTATGTTGATCAATAAGCCTCCAGGAAGCAATCGACATCCAGCACATCAGGTAATGTATACACAAACACACATCAATCATCACAACAATCGACATGACATTTAATGATGTTTAGGCGTCATTTTTGCTATATTAAATATAACTTTTTAACAGTAGAATTTACAGACTAATATAAATTATTTAGAACATTAATGACATTATTCAAAAAAGCTAATTTTATAAAGTCATTTGAAAATGAAACAATTTATATCAAATAATGACATTTTGATATTACAGCGTCATTTTTATCAAATTGAATATGAGTTTTTGACATAAGAAAATACTCTATATTTTCTTATTCTGGTCTATTTAGAAGATTAGTGACATACTAATTTTTTAGGAGAGCCGTTTGAAAATAAAACGATCTTTTTTTATCAAAAGGTGACATATTAACATTTTTGTGATACAGAGTCTTTTTTGCCAATTTGTGAGTTTTTGACCCAATAAAATATAGTGTTCTGGAATATTTAGAAGATTAGTGACACTATTCAAAAGAGCTAATTTTACAGGTGGGCCATTTGAACATGAAACAAACTTTTTAAACCAAAAAATGACATTTTGATAATACAGCGTAATTTTTACCAAATTAATTACGAGTTTTTGCCATAAGAAAATACTCTATATTTTCTTATTCTGGTTTATTTAGAATATTGGTGACATATTAATTTTTTAGGAGAGCCGTTTGAAAATAAAAGAACTTTTTTATCAAAAGGTGACATATTAACATTTTTGTGATACAGCGTCTTTTTTGCCAATTTGTGAGTTTTTGACCCAATAAAATATAGTGTTCTGGAATATTTAGAAGATTATTGTCACTATTCAAAAGAGCTAATTTTACAGGTGGGCCTTTGAAAATGAAACTCACTTTTTATACCAAAGAAATGACATTTTGATAATACAGCGTCATTTTTACCAAATTGAATGAGTTTTTGACAAACGAAAGTACTCTATATCATTTATTCTGGTTTCTTTAGAAGATTAGTGACATTATTCAAAAACATACAATTTTTTCTAGGAGAGCCGTTTGCCATTAAAACGAACTTTTTTATCAAAAGGTGACACGTTGACATTTTTATGATACAGCGTCTTTTTTGCCCATTTGATTGTGAGTTTTCGAGAAAATACTCTGTATTTTCTTATTCTGGTTTATTTAGAAGATTAGTGACATATACTAATTTTTTAGGAGAGCCGTTTGAAAATAAAACGAACTTTATTTTATCAAAAGGTGACATATTAACATTTTTGTGATACAGCGTCTTTTTTGCCAATTTGTGAGTTTTTGACCCAATAAAATATAGTGTTCTGGAATATTTAGAAGATTACTGACACCATTCAAAAGAGCTAATTTTACAGGTGGGCCTTTGAAAATGAAACTCACTTTTTATACCAAAGAATGACATTTTGATAATACAGCGTCATTTTTACCAAATTGAATACGAGTTTTGACATAAGAAAGTACTCTATATTTTATTTATTCTGGTTTTTTTGGAAAAATAGTGACATAATTCAAAAACATACAAATTTTTCTAGGAGAGCCGTTTGCCAATAAAACGAACTTTTTTTATCAAAAGGTGACACGTTGACATTTATATGATACAGCGTCTTTTTTGCCCATTTGATTGTGAGTTTTAGACCCAATAAAATATAGTGTTCTGGATTATTTAAAAGATTAGTGACACTATTCAAAAGAGCTAATTTTACAGGTGGGCCATTTAAAAAGGAAACTAACTTTTTATACCAAAGAACGACATTTTGATAATACAGCGTCATTTTTACCAAATTGAATATGAGTTTTTGACACAAGAAAGTACTCTATATTTTATTTATTCTAGTTTCTTTAGAAGAATAGTGACATAATTCAAAAAAATACTAATTTTTCTAAGAGAGCCATTTGCCAATAAAACTAACTTTTTTTTATCAAAAGGTGACATGTTGACCTTTTTAGGATACAGCATCTTTTTTGCCCATTTGATTGTGAGTTTTCGACCCAATAAAATATAGTGTTCTGGATTATTTAGAATATTATTGACCCTATTCAAAGAAGCTAATTTTACAGCTGAGCCAAAATGAAACAAACTTTTTACACCAAAAATTTACATTTTGATAATTTTTACCAAATTGATTAGGAGTTTTTGCCATAAGAAAATACTCTATACTAATAAATAATATATTCTTATTCTGGATTCTTTAGAAGATTAGTGACATTATTTGTATACCCAATAATGACATTTTGATATTACAGCGTCATTTTATTTAATAGAATATGAGTTTTTCCCACTAGAAAATATAGAGTATTCTAATTTCCTTAGAAGAATAGTGACACGTGAATAGTTAGTAAAAATTAATCCAACTTTTTAAATCTACTGGTGATGATAACATCATGTCATGCCATAGCGTTATTTTAACTGTTGTAATGCATATAAATCAAATCAAATCAAAATATTCTTTATTCAAGTAGGCTCAAAAAGCACTTTTGAATCGTCAGTAGTCTGTCCGTTGGTAACAAATCTACCACCGGTTCGGAAAGTTGAATCCGCTGAGAAGAAACCGGCAAGAAACTCAACGGTTACTCTTTTAAAGATAGTTTTGTATGCTACAATGTGTAATATATTGCTTCTGTGAGCAACTGGAATCAAATCCAAACATTTCTATCGCTTAAATAATCCTCAACATTATAATATGCCTTTTGTAAAAGGATGTTTTTGACATATTTCTTAAAACTATGCGGAGGCAAATCCAAAACTGATTGAGGTATCTAATTAAAAATGCGCATGCTCAACCCGACAAATGATTTCTGAACTTTCTTCACTCTAAAATATGGAATTACAAGTTTGTTTTTATTTCTTGTGTTAAAATTGTGTATAAGGTGGAATTTTCTAGTTATTATTACGCCCTGAAAGGAAATTCTCGATTGCGAGGCAGAGATATGTAATTTGCAAAATTATAATTTGTTATAAAGCGAATGAGCTACAGAGTGACCATAAAAAATCCCTGAATCGACTATTGTCTTAAATATAACTAAAAGATCAATTTTTAAGATAACACATTATTGATGTGAACAGGCGTTATATATATTACGTAAATAGATCTAAAGACTTAACAATGGTTTAATATTCTCATCGCAATATTTTTGCTTAATGGCACTTCTAGAAGTGTGCTGTGACCAATGCTGAGTCTTTAAACCCAAATAATTTGTTCCCGCCAATCTCTAAAATATCTGTACCGATTATGACAGTACAGTGTCATCAAAATTTCCTTAAAAACACGAAATACTCAACGGAATTTATATTACAGGATCTTTTATACTTTCCGTTTCGGCCAGCTGATAAGATAATCGCTGCCTGGACAGCTATCGATGACGTGGATATAGAGAATGGCTGTCTGTACGTCATTCCAAGGTCTCACAAACGGAACATCCTGTACACTCACGGAAATTCAGAAGTGAGTTACTTTACCATTGGAAAAAGTTGGATTTATTCTTTTTTTTATCTAAGTGTTCCTTCAAATTATAATGAAAAGTAAAAAAAAGGCGCGCTGTAACTTGACTGCATATATAAGCCGCGACTGACAAACGTACGATACTTAACGAGCAAGCGTGTAGTAGAACTGTCATAATCATTATTTCTTTCTGTTTTAATTATAAGTTAAACATTAGATACTAACAAATGATCGAAAACAGTTGCATTAGTCGCGAACACGATTACATTTTTCAATTCCTAATATGAGTTGACACTCTACTTTTAGATATCTAGTTCAAATTTTTAATACTTAATGTTGATAATACTGTTTCATCCACTCAAGTTCAAAGTATATTATAGAATTTAATGTAATATAAGCCTAAGGTGTGTCACTTTTTTATCACTGACAGATTGGTGCTTGATTGTAATTACACCTGATGGTAAGTGATACAACGTAAGATGGAGCGCACTAATGTGACAATTTTTTTACCATATATACACTTTTTTAATATAACTCTGATAGTTTATCTTCAATTTTTAAGTATATACAAAGATTAGGAGACAGCCCTCGAAAACTGAAGACAGACGGTAGTACTAATGACTTTTTTGATGATGGGACGGAAAAAAAACGATCCTGATAAAAAAAATTTTTTTTTAAACATTATATTGGCATTATTTACCCTCCTCCATGTTAGTACAGCTAAATGAAACGAAAGTTTCATAAAAAATACATTACTAAAAAAACATAATCAGCGGACGCTCGAGTCAACGACCGCACAGCTAAATTAAGCGAAAGTTGCAAAACCTCCGCGCCGCGTCCTCGAACCCACGAGTCAACGCACTTTCGCTCAACTTAGTCGTTTCTTTGTTACATATTTTCGACAAAACCGTCACTTCATTTAGCTGTACTAACATGATGGAACGTAGATATTGCTAAAAAAACGTTATAAAAATATAATTTTTTTTAAATCCGAATAGAATTTTTTTCCTTGCCGGCTGACGCTCGGGCCAACGAATTCACGCAGGCGGCGCCCGTTCGTTCGTTCACCCGAGTGTCAGCTAATTTTGATTTTATATTGCTGTGCTGGTTTTTCAAATGAAATTCTCGTTTCCTTTAGCTGTACTTAACACGATGAAGCGTAAAAATATGATTTTCCCATCATCAAAGGTGTCATTAGTACTATCGTCTATCTTCGTTTTCGGAAGCGAACCCTACCACCTTGTATACATATAAATGAACGTATTATGCAGAACTCAAACTTAAAACTGATTTAATTCTTCGGTGTTATTGATGATGATATTGTCTAAGATGGTAAAGTGGTAACTGATATGAGGTTATTCCAGGATGCCAAAAAAATGTACCATGGTATCGAGGACGGAAATGTAAATGCGGAACCAGTGGCACAGCTGGAGATGAGTCCAGGGGACACAGTCTTCTTCCACCCCCTGATAGTTCACGGCTCTGGACCCAACACTAGCAAGGTAAATATAGTTCTCTGTACACTTAACACAAGGTGTAAAGACACCGCTCCCGAAAACGAAAACAGACGATAATACTAGCGACACCTTTGATGATGGGATAGACAAAACAAGCTATTTTTACGGTCCATCATGACAAATACAGCCAAAGGAAACGATAATTTCATTTTAAAAAACCAGCACTGAAACACAAAATCAAACTTAGCTGACGCTCGGGTCCACGAACACACACGCGCCGACTGCGTGCGTTGGCCCGAGCGTCAGCTGGTTTTTTTTAGTAAAGTAATTTATTTTTTATGAAGCTATCATTTAATTTAGCTATAATAACACGATGAAGCGTAAATAACCTTTATAAACATTTTGAAAATTTGATTTCTTTGTCTGTCCCATCATCAAAGGTGTCGCTAGTATTATCGTCTGTCTTCGTTTTCGGAAGCGGTCTCCTAACACCTTGTATATCATGAATTAACCATTCTGGATTCTTGGAAATCGGTAACATCTTATAAATTTGAGTATTTTAGTTGGCGCCATTTGATTATATATTGGATTTTTTTGTAACATCGTCACATGATACATATACATATAAAGCACCAAAAGCATCTGTATCAATGCGCTTGGAATTTCCTTTTTTCACGTTTTAAAGCAAGATTGTAGATAAATAGTTAACCTTAAACATCGACATATACAACATCGTCGCTTTCTAGAAATACTAGCTTCTATAACAATTTATGAAGTTATATATTCATCATTTAAAGACTATTTTTGAGATATTTTTATTTAAACGTGAGATTTCTCTGCACTATTTAGAGATATCGCAAAGCTCTCACCGCGCATTACGCCAGTGAGCATTGCCACTACGTAAGCAATCCCGACCCTGGACAAAAGTTGATCGCGAAGGAGATAGAAGAAGAGTCAAAAAGACGTGGATTCCCGCTTAGCTTTCAGGTAAAACATTGAACCTTAACCGAACTTCGAATCCGACATCCAATCTCATTTAGAGACAAGCCACCTGTGGAGGAGATATCATAGTACATATAATTGTCTGTATGTCTAAACGTCGGAATGTTTTCTAAGGTAGCCAATCAGAGCGAGAGATTACCCACCTGCATAAAAATTTGTAGTGTGTGTGTGTTAAAACACGTCCATATGACTATCCGGCGGAACTTCGGGTACAGTGACCAATCTCGTATAGAGATTACCCACCTGCATAAAAATTTCTAGTGTATATGTTTGTTGAAACACGTCCATATGACTATCCGGCGGAACTTCGGGTACAGTGACCAATTTCGTATAGAGATTACCCACCTGCATAAAAATTTCTAGTGTGTTTGTATATGCACAGACACGTACGTTTATCTACCCATTTGAATTTTAGTTACTGTGACTAATCTCACATAGAGATTACCCTTCTTCTTCTTCTTCTTAAAGTGCCTCTTCATTTTTCATTGGTCGCTAACTTTTTGAGTTTATTTCTATCTTTCGCAAGACGGAACAGCTCGGCTGCGGACTTTATTCCTGTCCATTCGCGTATGTTCCGCAGCCAAGACTTCTTTCTGCGTCCAGCACGCCTTTTGCCCTCAACCTTGCCCATCATAATAAGTTGAAGTGACCCGTACCTATCGTGCCTAAGTACGTGGCCGAGATACTCAACTGTCCGCCTCTTGAAGGTATGCGCTGGAGTACGGTTTTGTTGCGAATTTTTGCGTCCAACTGATACGAAGCATGCAGCGGTAACACCACACCACAAACGCCTCGAGGCGTCTTATGGTGTCCTCTTTCAGGGTCCACGCCTCGCATCCGTATGTAACAACTGGCCAGATGTAGCAGAGCAGGATTCTGACTCTGAGCTTTACATTTAATTGGTGACAGCACAATACATTTTTCATTTTATTGAATGATGCACGGGCGATTTCTATACGGGTTTTTAATTCTGGGTCGGATTCCCATGCTTCATTCACCCATGCCCCAAAGTATTTGTGTTGTCGCACTCGTTCGAGATTCTTGTCGCCTATTCGGGTATGGTGGGTAATCTTGTTTAAAGTATAGCTATTAACACGGGAGATATACAAATGTGTGCCTTATTAAATTTCGTCCATGACGGCTAATCTCATATACCTCTGCTCTAGCGAAGCTCTCAATTGTATTCTTATTGTACATTGTATTTGCAGGACGTATGGAGAAATAAAAGTAAACTGGTGGAAAGGAACGTTCAGTCCAAACTTTAGATATACGAAATTCGTTATAAGAATTACATTTGTAACCATAATTATTGAAATAGATTACGTAGTAAGTAAGTAGCAGCTCATTGACGTCCCACTGCTGGGCACAGGCCTCCTCACTCCGAGGAGCGAGGGTTTTTAGAGCATAGACCCACCACGCTGCTCCACTGCGGATTGGCAGGCATAGTACACAAGTGCACTCTCTATTCCTTCACTCTCATAGTCCGATGTGACGGGAATCCGACACGACCGGAGAGAGATCAGGCGCAGGACCGACGGCTTAACGTGCTCTCCGAGGCACGGGGGTGGAGCACACCGCCAACTTCCTAACTTCGGGCAAATACTCAATATTGATATTTGAATTGGCCCGACCCGGCCCTCGGACCCAGGACCTCATGTCTGTAGTCGAACATGCTAACCACTAGACCAATGAGGCAGTTATAGATTACGTATTATATTATATTGTATTCTAAGTTGTAAAGATGGCAAGGTTATCTGATAATTTGTTACAATTAGTTGTGAATTATATTGTATCTTATGTAACAGACATAAGGTACATTTTCAAATAACACCATTGCGTTAAAGTTCTTCGAAACTGACAACAATTTATGTCTAAATATACAGGCTGCCTCATTGGTCTAATGGTTAGCATGTTCAACTACAGGCATGAAATCCTGGGTTCGAGGCCCGGCTCGGGCCAATTCGAAATCGATAGCGAGTTTTTTATTAAGATTTTCTCAATATTTGCTCGAAGTTGGGAAGTTGGCAGTGTGATCCTCTCCCGTGCCTCAGAGAGCAGGTTAAGCCGTCGGTACTGCGCCTGATCTCTCTCCAGTCGTGTCGGATTCCCGTCACATCGGACTATGACAGTGAAGGAATAGAAAGTGCACTTGTATAACCACCAATCCGCAGTAGAGCAGTGTGGTGGGTCTAAAAACCCTCTCTCATATGAGTGAGGAGGCCTGTGCCCAGCGGTGGAACGTTAAAGGCTACTTACTTTACAAGTAAAGTAAGTAGCCTTTAACGTTCCACTACTGGGCACGTTCAACTACTATTATACAAGGTGTTAGGAAACCATTTCCGAAATCGAAGACAGACGATAGTACTAATGACACATTTGATAATGGGACGAAAAAAAATCATATTTTTATAACTTTTTATAAGCATTTTAACGATTCAAAACACAATCAGCTGACTCTCGGGGCAATTGAGGGTTTTTCGCGTCCTGGAACGCAGGAGTTAAGGCACTTTCACTCAATTTATTCGTTTCTTGTACACTCACACATGCAGCTGCGGCGTGCGGTCCTTGACCCAAGCGTCAGCTGATTTTGTTTAATTATAGTTGTTTTTTATTTAATATATAAATATTAAACAATATGAAACATGAAAGTAATAAAACAATTAATAGTATGTAATTAAAAATCACAACTTAAATTCGTTTGTAATGTGTGGAGGGGGGGGGGGGGAGTCTCTGTGCGTTATAATGTTTTTCTTTAAATTAGGACCTATTTTTCCATCCCATCATCAAAGGTGTCATTAGTACTAACGTCTGTTGGGAGCGGTTTCCTAACACCTTGTATAACATGAAAAAACCAGGCACGGATCCAGGTTTTGTTTGGGGGAAGTTGTGTCACTTGTTGTGTCACTTTATGAAATTAATTTTAAATTATATATGACGAAGATAGTGAAATATATTAATTATTGTATTGTTATATTAGTCAAATGAAAAATAGATAATATGGTTATGTAAATTATACATTTTACAATTGGTGAAGTTATTTCGTTTATAAGTCAAGGGATGAGGGGCCTGGCACTTTATGATAACGTGGTATTAAGTAATTTGTCAAGGAAATTAGGGGGGGGGGGGGTTGCGGCCTCCACCACCTCACCTCTACGTTCATTTTGTTTGTCATCAAGGAATGAGGGTTAGTTTTCCTTAAAACCTTATATCAGCGGTCGGGAATTTTTTTTAATTATTTCCCCAAAATATTTTTGTGTAAGATGATTTCGCTGGGAAATGCATTTGCGCATCCCTGCCACTAGGCAGGGAGTGTGGGACTCACCGACAAGGCCAGAATAACCCACCCACTAAAACCCAGCGACACCCTCCTCACCCTGAATTGGGAGTGTCAGAGGCTCCCTTGCGCATTCACTCTGATACTCGCGGATAAATCGACTGAGGATGTTCAAAGAGGAGACAAGAGGCGTCCGCAAAGATGCCTCCTGCCACCCAGCCTCCTCTTCCTTAGGGGAGCAGCATCTCGTACTCGCTCCATTGCCTCCTTCAGAAAAATGACGGCTTCGCAGAAAGAGGCAACTGCATTCCATCCTATCTCACTGACAAGCATGACGGCCACTATACTTGGCAGTGAGAGATCCGCTCCGATGAAGGACATCATTGGATGACGCTGTGGTCCCCAAGCCGGACATTCTGCCACAGTGTGGACCGCCGTTAGATGATATTACCCCATGGGGAAGAGCAAAAAAAAATTGCTTCTTTTAGCATCTTTCATATGCCCCCATTATAATTTAGAAAGAAAACAATAACTAAAAATTTAATATAAACATCAATTATTCAATTTATCAATGTAATACACATAATGGTAATAATAGTAATAACCCTGAAAAAAAAAGATTATCATTTAATTTTCTGTGGGGGCGATTTTTTTTTCCTCAACTGTGTATAACAAATTGAAACCCATTGGGGTACAATTGAGGGTTGACAATTTTGGGTACTGTAAGAAATTATAATGGAAAAAATACTAACAGGTTTATAAAATAGTAAATTAAAAATATATGCTTTTTACCCCCAAAAATTTCATTTTATCCCCATTTAGGGATAATTTACCCCGGTTCCCTGACGCTGTCTTAGATTCACACCTGAAAATTGGCATCGTCAAATATCATTTCCTCATATGAGGATATTAAAAATCGACTAAAATGTCACTATGGTTTTCTCACGCCTTGTTCTTAGATGAACCCTCAGGGAGTCGGGTGCAAATCCAAAATTTTTGTTAAATATAGTGGAATCCAAAGTAGTCTCTATTTCCAAAGTAAGGACATTATTTCTCTAAAGTAGCGATATATTATTACATTTATATTGTAAATATGTAATGTCATTCATCCCTTGTTAATCATTTATGTTAGTGGACTTGTTGCATGTTAGCGAAAAAGGTTTTTAAAGGTAAAGGAAACGAGAGGTGTTCACGCCGTCCGTCACATGTGCAGACTACCAAGGTCGCCAGGCCCATGATGGCGTGGTTAATCTCGATCACCTTGGACGGCTAGAGTTTTATTAGAGATTCCAGAGGTGTCGAACAGCTATTAGGGAGCTCTCACCTACCTCGTCTCCAGGCTCCCCTCTCCTCAAAGGCGTCTCCGGCAGGTGTCTGTTCATGTGAAATGTTTACTGTAAAGTGTGGTTGTGGAATGTATAGAGTATGTAACCTGCCACAGCGTCGCGGAGGTCCGTGATCGGCGACGCTGGTTCATTCTTCGGTTCCCTAACTCCAATGCAGGGAAGTCTATTGCGTCCAATGCGTCGAGGGTTTCAGCTAACCCCACGAACCAAATGACGCGTAGGATCCCGCACTTCCTTACGCAAATTATACACAGAGTATATCGCGCCATGCCTACAGAGGTTAGATGGCCCCACGACCCCATCCCCTGATATAAACCCCTTTGTGTAGTTATTACAGAATGGAACACTTTCTTTCAGACAAACCCCCCCCCCCCCCCCCCCCCCCCCCCCCCCCCCCCCCCCCCCCCCCCCCCCCCCCCCCCCCCCCCCCCCCCCCCCCCCCCCCCCCCCCCCCCCCCCCCCCCCCCCCCCCCCCCCCCCCCCCCCCCCCCCCCCCCCCCCCCCCCCCCCCCCCCCCCCCCCCCCCCCCCCCCCCCCCCCCCCCCCCCCCCCCCCCCCCCCCCCCCCCCCCCCCCCCCCCCCCCCCCCCCCCCCCCCCCCCCCCCCCCCCCCCCCCCCCCCCCCCCCCCCCCCCCCCCCCCCGACAAAGAAGGGGGTCAGTTACCGCAACTGACGTATATAGGTGGTATCAGAGTCGTTATCTTGGACCGCAGTCCAATTTTGAAATTACAATTCATATTGGTGTTAAAGATTCGTATTATTGCAGGGGCTTTATTATTCTTGGGGGTTCTTATTTTTTAGAGGTTATATTATATATTGATATTAATAGTGAGATTTGTGCAATATTATGTATATGCTTTAAAATGGTGAAGACTGATCGTGTATTGTTACAATGACGTGATTGAATGGAGGTAACAATTAAAAAATAAACATAATTTACAGAAAATTAAATGGCACACACTAATATAACCAATTTCGTATTAACAAACCAAAATCCATTACGACTGATGAAATATTTAATACAATTTAATGTCTTGACATGTTAAATTCTAGTAAATTTTGTTTAATACTAAACAACAAATTATATTAATGAAGATGATGGAGATATTTTTAAATGTAACCTTTACATAAGGTATCCTATCAATTTCCCCTTTATTTGAATATGTCCTGACATGTTCAGGCATGTTAAATACTTCGTAAGACAGCAATTGTTGTTTAATACTAAACCACTTTTATCAATGATGATTATCAATATAAAGTGTCATTGGCCTTTATTTAAAGATTTTTTCCTTTTAACCTCTACATAACGTATTCTATCAATTTCCCCTTTAATTTCAAAATTTAATATATCTTTAATTAGTGTATGCCCGGCGCTCGTACCGTGCACTCGTGCGCAAGCTAATAGTTGTCTCGCTGCTGAATTAACGAGCGTAGTGATGCTACACGACTTTATCGATATCTGGTCCAAAAACCCCTCGAAGACCAGATGGATAAATTTCTAACAAGATCATCCTCTACTAATAGCCTGTGTACCAAAAGGCCAGCTGAAGACCACCACGAAGCTTGGCAGGTACCCAAAAGGTATGCAGTGCCCAATAAACACACAAAGTTTGATACTCGTCGTGATCTTCCCGTGACGAATAAATTTCAAACTTTACCAGTCGATCATGAAGTTGACTTGCCCAGTAATAATAATTTCCGAAATGCGACAACTACAGCAAAGAAGCAAGGACATATACCTCCAATTATTGTGGATATCAAAAATGATTGGACCCATGAAAGTATCAAAGACACCATTACTAAATTTTCGAAACAATTCCATCTCCAATACAGAAATGGGAACAAAGTAGCCATCATATGTTACTCAGCTGAGGCACATCAAGCTGTTAAAGAAGGCCTTCGAACAGATGGTGTTTCTTTCCTAACATACACGCGAAAGGATGAAAAATCACCCAAAGCAGTAATAAAAGGTTTACCAGCATATGTCGAACAAGATCTTCCTAGTGAGTTGGAGAAACTTGGTTTCAAAGGAACGTCCGTCACCAAGTTAAAATCTAAATCTGAAACATTGTGTCCATTGTATCTAGTTCAACTAGGCGAAGGAGAAGATATTGCTAAGTTTCGCATGATTAAATACTTATGTAACTGTATTATAACTATCATGAAATTCAAACCTAATCGAGCTGCTGGTACCCAATGTTTTAGATGTCAAGAGTTTGGCCACTCCTCTAGAAATTGTAATATGCCTCCTCGCTGTGTGAAATGCACAAATTCACACGCTACTTCAGAATGTCCTAAAAAAGACAAAAAGGAACTCGCCCGCTGCTGCAACTGCAATGAAGACCATCCTGCCAACTACAGCAAATGTAAAGTGAGATTAGCTTACCTGGAGCGAATACGTCGTCAGAGTTACACAAGGAAAATTCCACCAATATTGCATGTGCAAAAGCCAGTTTCCAATCCTAAATCTTGGGCTGCTGTTACTGCGCCTGCTGAAGTCGACCAAGAAGCCACTCCGAGCGTTACTCTTGATTCTGAACCTCCCCATTTTCCAAAATCAAAAAACTCCGTTACGTGTCCAGCCACCAGCGATGAGTCAACGATAAAGGAAATGTTCGACATACTTGTAATTTTACAAAAACTCAAATCTCAATTCACATTATGTACATCTCCTTTGGAGAAAGTTATGCTTGTATTTACCCATCTCGGTCAATATGTGTAATGTTAACGAACTCCATGTACTATCCTGGAACGCCGACGGACTACGAGGTAAAATCCATGAACTACTGGACTTTGTTATACACACCGTATCTGTTGATATAATATTTATTTCTGAAACTCGCCTGACCTCAAACACTAATATTACAACTCCTGGCTTTACGTGCTATAGACAAGATAAGCATCATACGGGCAGAGGCCAAGGTGTTGCTATCTTAATCAAAAATTCCATTACTCATTCACCATTCCCCATACCAGACACTAAAAATATAGAAGCTGTTGGAGTAAAACTCAGCATATCAGGCGTTGACCACATATTAATTTCTGCTTACCAATCCCCCAATTTACCTCTATTACAATTTGATCTTGACTTGTTACTAAACCTAAGTTCGCATACACTGATTGCAGGTGACTTTAATGCTAATCACAAATATTGGCAGAGCAGCTACACCAATACTAGGGGCAGAGTATTATTCTGTCACATGCTGCAGAATGATTACATAATTCATGCCACAAATACCCCTACTCAAGTAAATTATTCCTTCCAATGCAAGGCAACCAAGCCCGACTTAGTATTGACACATAACATTTTTAACATTAGTGAACTCAAGGCATTAACGGCTCTTTCGTCCAATCATTATCCTATTTACTTCAACATTATGGGAAAGGTACAACACAATAAAAAAAGTATTTATTACCGCTATAATGATGCTAATTGGAATAGTTTTCGAACAAAGTTGGATGAAGCGATATCTCTTTCGACTCATACTTATAAGACGAAAGAAGATATTGACTTTGCTGTTAATCATTTGCACAATATTATCCTCGAGGCTAAAGCTTTTGCTGTCCCCATTGGATGCTATAATGAAGGAATAATTAAATTACCTAGAAATATCAAAAAACTAATTACTTATAAAAACTACTTAAGACGCCTTGACAACGGGCTCACTGCTGGCTCGTACTTTAAAAAGTTTATACGTGGTCTCGTGAATCAGGTTGGTAAAATAATTGAAACTCTTACTATAAATTATTCTGACAAAGTCTGGACTAATAAATTATCCAAAATTGCGAATCCAGGAGCAGATATTGGTCGTATTTCTAAATTCCTCCAGCCTAAACGAAATGAAATATCTGCTCTTAAGCGCCATGATGGTTCCTACACTCATAATGCTTTGCAACAATGTGATACGCTAGCTTCTGCTTTCTTAAATAATATGCATTTGACAGTTAACTGGTCAAGCAGTGAGACTGACCAAGATGTACAAAACTCCCTAGAAAAAATTAATAACTACAGCGACTATTGTATTGTAACACCAGTTCGACCTTCTGAAATTCGCAAAGAATTTATCAAGCTTAAGCCCCGTAAATCATCGGACATGTATGGTATTGCAGATGTTCTAATCAAAAACTTATCCCAAAAAACTATTGTCTATCTGACCAAGCTTTTTAATAGCTGTCTGTACTTGAGTTACTTCCCTGTTTCTTGGAAAACCGCAAAGGTCCTTGCCATCAAAAAACCAGCGAAAGATGACTCAATTCCCTCAAACTATAGACCCATAAGTCTGCTCCCCACTTTAGGTAAATTATTTGAAAAAGTCATTTACACTCGTATAAAAGCTACTTCCGATAAGTTATTAATTAATGAGCAATTTGGATTTCGCCCATCACATTCTACCACACTTCAATTGGCTAGGGTCTCGGAACATGTCTCTCATCATCTTAACCTTAATCAGTCGACCGGAATGTTCCTACTAGATATCGAAAAAGCGTTTGATACAGTATGGCATGAAGGATTACTTCATAAACTTACGATTCTAGATATTCCTTTGCCCTTGATCAGACTTATAAAATCTTACTTATCTAACCGCTACTTCAGAGTACATATAGGCGAGATAAAATCAGCGAAGCATCTCATTCCAGCTGGAGTCCCGCAGGGCTCTGTATTAGGCCCTTATTTATTCCTGCTATACATTAATGATATTCCAATTCAACCCAGAACGAACTTAGCTTGCTTTGCTGATGACACTGCTTCATTTACTTCGTCTAACGATATTGATCTCATCATTTGTCGTTTACAGTTGTCGTTAGATTTACTTCTTTCTTTCTTTACTAAATGGAAGCTTAAGATCAATGCCAACAAAACTGAAGCGATTTTATTTACACGTATGAGAAAAACTCCCGCAAGGACTTTAATAATAGCCCATCATAATGTTCCATGGAGTAGCTCCGTTCGTTATCTTGGACTTACCATGGACACGAGATTGAATTGGTCTAAACATATTGCTAATCTAAGGATAAAAGGAGCTCGAGCGCTAGGTATTCTGAGTCCTATCCTAAATCGTAAAAGTAAAATAAGTTCGACAACTAAACTAAATATATATGGCTCTCTCGTTAGACCGTGCATAACGTACGCTTGTCCAGTCTGGAGTAGCACTTGCTTAACTAATTATAATATTTTACAAGTAATACAAAATAAAGCCTTGAAGATCTCATACAATACTTATCTTAAACAAAACTTGATCAAATTGCACACTAATATAAATTATCCCCTACTTATTGATTTTATATTAAATATTGCTAAAAAGTTTTATTCCAACACCAAAAACCATTTTAATCCACTTATTGCTAATACGTGTAAAACTACTACTAGCGACCTGCCTTATATCGACAAATATGGAATGTATAAACTGCCCCATCACTATATCTTGTTTCCGACAAGGTGAGTAAATACAAGCACGGCCACTATTTTGTGACACTCGAACACTGTGACGATTCCCCGTTACCGCCGTCGGCTGGTCCGCGAGCGGGGGACGGGGCGTCGCTGGCTACGCTGGCTCATTATAGGTAAATGACGTTGCTCAATAGTTACAACTACCCCTTTATTTCAAGAATATAAACGAACTGTCCTCTCAAACAGTTCGTGGGACAATATTTTCAGTTTTATTTATAACTTTGTGATGTAATCAGATATATTTCTTTGTTTGTATATTTTAAGAGGCGATAATTTAGTCTTTAAATGTTATATAAAATGTTAGTGTGTATAAATTAATTTGTTTGTACATATTGTTAAAAATTTAATACTAATAAAGAAATTTAAAAACAAAAAAAAAACAAATATATCTTGACATGTTCAGGCATTTTAAATACTGTTATTGTTGTTTAATACTAAACAACAACTTTTATCTATGATGATTATAAATATAAAGTGTCATTGAACTTTATTTAAAGATATTTTTCATTTCTAACCTTTACATAAGGTATCCTATCAATTTCCCCCTTAATTTAATATGTCTTGACATGTTCAGGCATGTTAAATACTTCGTAAGACAGTCATTGTTGTTTAATACTAAACAACAACTTTTATCAATGATGATTATAAATATAAAGTGTCATTGGCGTTTATTAAAAGATATTTTTCATTTCTGACCTTCATTCTTTACATAAGGTATCCTATCAATTTCCCCTTTAAATTCACAATTTAATATGTCTTGACATGTTTGAATCTGTTAAATTGTAGTCATTGTTGTTTAATACTAAACATCAAGTTTTATCATTGTAGAATATTGATAGACACTGTCATTGACCTTTATTTAAAGTTCTAACCTTTACATAACGTTTTCAATCAATTTAATGCCTACACATGTTTGGACCTGTTAAATACTTCGTAAGACAGTAATTGTTGTTTAATATTAAACAACAACTTTTATCAATGATGATTATAAATATAAAGTATCATTGACCTTTATCTAAATATATTGTTCAATTCCTTCCCCTTTAATTCTACAATTTAAAATTTCTCAACATGTTCAGACACGTTTGATTCTACGTAAAAGAGTCATGTTAAACAACAAGTTTTTTATCCCATTGAAACGATACATAATCCAATGTGTAGTCTTTCATAGCATAACCTACAGGCTGGTGCAGGTGTTAACTGGACATGGTTGCTTCGGCAAGTATCTGCACCAGATTGTAGGCTGCGAAGAGACGCCTGCTTGCCGTATTTGTGGGGCGGCCGTAGACACTGCGCACCACACAGTAGCAAATTGTCAGGCTTGGGGACCTCAGCGTCACATCTTGACATCGCTGATTGGGAGTGACCTCTCACTCCCCAGCATTGTGGGCGCTATGATTGGCGATGAGTCAAGTTGGAAGGCAGTGACATCCTTCTGCCAGGCTGTCATCTTGCAGAAGGAGTCACTAAACAGGCAAAAGGAGGTTATGGCAGACGCTACTCCCTCTCGCCGAAGGAGGGGGGCGCTAGAAGGCGCAATTTTGCTCGCCTGCTGTCCCTTAACTAAACTAAACCCTTAAGTCGGATTCATCCGGGGCGCCAGAGCTGAATGCGCCAGCGAACATCTGGACCCCAACATCTGGATGAAGAGGGTTCCGCTGGGTTTTAGTGGGTATCCTGGTACGACCAGCGAGTCCCACACTCCCGGATGTTTACACTTCATCCAGCGTGCATAAAGCATTTCCCAGCGAGAAAAAAAAAGTCTCATAGCATTGTACACAAGTTAGTTTCTCTTGTAAAACATAACACACTCTATGAATGTACAAGTTGTTGTTTTTGGTAATCAATGTACCAGTGAAAAATGGCTTATGATAATTTGTTATATAAAAGGGTAGGGATTTATGTATTCTATATGTACAATGGTTTTATATACTTTTGTTAATAAAAATTAAAAAAAGAAAATGGCTTTTTATTTTACCCAGTCTGAATTGTAATGTCACCAGTGATGCAAGTGACCACTTCTTTAATAGAGGTCCTGGGTTCTGAATCAAAATTAATCAACATACATACATACATAGCATCACGCCTCATTCCCTTCGGGGTAGGCAGAGACAACATCCTTCCACTTGCCACGATCCTTGCATATCTCCTTCGCTTCCTTCATTCTCATTAAACCTTTCAAGTTCGTCGGTTTAGAGTACTCTTGACCTGGCCGTTATTTAAAATGTCCTGGATTTGGTCCAGGAACGTTCGCCTTGGTCTTCCCCTTCCAACTTTCGCATTCACTCTTGACTCATAAATCCTTTTTGTCAGTCTCCTTTCATTCATTCTCTCTACATGCCCAAACCATCTAAGCATACCTTTCTCAATTTTAGTCACTACGTCTTCTTTTATACCACAACGTTCTCTTATCACACTATTTCTTACTCTGTCACTCAGTTTTAATCCACTCATGCTTCTCAACGCTCTCATCTCTACCGCATTTATTTTACTTTTGTGATTCTTCTGCCATACCCAACTTTCACTACCATACATAAGTGTTGGCACCAACACTCCAGCATGCACTGCCAGTCTAGCCCTTTGAGACACCATCTGGCTATTCATAAAGGCGTACAGAGCACCATTTACCATATTCCCTGCATCACTCTCCTTTCGATATCACTTTCACATGTTCCATCTTTTGTAAATTTAGATCCCAAGTATACAAATTCTTTCTATTTCTTTTCAAAATCAATCAAAAATATCTTTATTCAAGTAAGCATATTACAGCACTTTTGAATCGTCAAATTATATATTTTTTTCCACACTCCGATTCTAACATACGTCTGATGATGGTACTCAAGATCGGCTTAAAATCTAAAGTTACGAGTGTTCCTTCGCGCCGTGATCCGAGAAGAACACACAACAAACTCAGTCGGGTATTTTTTTACCATCATCATTACAATAACATATTAGTTTACTATATTTTAATTAATTAGGACATTCGATTCCCATTAGGACATTGCATAATCTGATCTGAGTTTCGACTAGTAGTAGCTTGTTTTTTCGATTAAAAGTCATTTGCTTTTAATGAAAACATTTTGATTTTTGAGTGTAGCTGGTCTAAGCTCTAAATACAGGGTAAAAAAAGTAAGTAGCAGCCCATTAACGTCCCACAGCTGGGCACAGGCCTCCTCACTCCACGGAACGAAGGTTTTTAGAGCATAGAACCACCACGCTGCTCCACTGCGGATTGGCAGGCATATTCCTATATATTTATTTATTTAATGCTTTCAGCAAGTACGAGTACAAGTGAAGCCCCGTCAGGGCGTTGCAAACGTATCGTATTACAATAATAAATATTTTTTAAATGATTATAGTTAAAACATATAGTGCAACATATTATTACAACATTTCATTTTTAAAAGTACTTATATTTAATCAATAATATCTAGTTTAGAATTATATGCATTGTCTAATTATATTTTTTATAAGCAATGTCATTAATTACGTCTCTGCTCTAAAACAATCCTTAATTGAATATTTTTTTTAATTCGATTATGTTGTTTTTTAGGATGTTCTAATATTTTCTGGCAGGTTATTATAAATTTTTATTGTCATTCCATAACAGTTTTTGTCAAAAATTCTAGTCCTTGATTTCATAAATAGTAATTTACTAAGATCTTTAGTATAATTAGTCCCTTTTTGTAAGACTAATACTAAAAACTCATTTATTATACGTTCTTGTGAAATATTCAATAACCTAAGTGATATAGACATATTTAATGATGGAAAGTCCACAATCAAAAGAAATATTAAATCTTACCTGTTAAGTAAAAAGTAAAAAAAAAAAAAAGTTGAGATAAGTACACAATAACTCTATGTTTTAGTTGTTAGTGGAAACTTTACTGATGTATGTGTTAGTTTTAAGTGAATACCTATGTTAGTCTTTAAGTAAATTGTTTGTTTCCCAAATAAAAATAAATAAATAAATCTATCCGCGCTCTTGCCCCAGTCGTTTTTTGCACAGTATTAAATAAATTTAACTAGACAAACTGCAATATAGATTTTGTAACTTTAACAATATGTTACGTTAAATAAGAGACAATAATTAATTAATTTGTATTTATTTAAAATCTTAGATTTGGTAATCAATTCTACAGTTAATAATCTTTGTTAACAATATTCTAATTACTTATCTGTAAAATAAACTAAATGTAATTATTGGTAATCATTTGTATGGATATAATCTAATTTTATTACATACTTGTAACCTTAATAGCACGATTTAATTTCAATACAAATAATTATATTGTCTTCTAATTATTAAAGGGGTTACAGAAAAGTGAAAATAGTAAAAAAGCTGAATGATAAATTACGGAATGTTTCAACTTTAGTAAAAAAATGTGTTCAAAACTTAACCGAAACGAAAATAATTCTTTACGCCCTGATTCCCGCCAAAGTCAGAATCAGAAATTGTTGGCTGTCTATCAAAAACCGTCATGTCTGTCAAAGACTGCTATATTTTATAAGTCTATCAAAAACCGCCATCTTGCATAAACCTGTCAAAGACCGCCATCTTGTATAAGCCTAACAAAGACCTCCGTCTTGTATAAGCCTATCAAAGACCTCCGTCTTGTATAAGCCTAACAAAGACCTCCATCTTGCATAAACCTGTCAAATCCGCCATCTTGTATAAACCTGTCAAATCCGCCATCTTGCATAAACCTGTCAAAGACCGCCATCTTGTATAAGCCTATCAAAGACCTCAGTCTTGTATAAGCCTAACAAACACCTCCATCTTGCATAAACCTGTCAAAGACCGCCATCTTGTATAATAAGCCTATCAGACCTCCGTCTTGTATAAGCCTAACAAAGACCTCCATCTTGCATAAACCTGTCAAATCCGCCATCTTGTATAAACCTGTCAAATCCGCCATCTTGCATAAACCTGTCAAAGACCGCCATCTTGTATAAGCCTATCAAAGACCTCAGTCTTGTATAAGCCTAACAAACACCTCCATCTTGCATAAACCTGTCAAAGACCGCCATCTTGTATAATAAGCCTATCAGACCTCCGTCTTGTATAAGCCTAACAAAGACCTCCATCTTGCATAAACCTGTCAAATCCGCCATCTTGTATAAACCTGTCAAATCCGCCATCTTGCATAAACCTGTCAAAGACCGCCATCTTGTATAAGCCTATCAAAGACCTCAGTCTTGTATAAGCCTAACAAACACCTCCATCTTGCATAAACCTGTCAAAGACCGCCATCTTGTATAATAAGCCTATCAGACCTCCGTCTTGTATAAGCCTAACAAAGACCTCCATCTTGCATAAACCTGTCAAATCCGCCATCTTGTATAAACCTGTCAAATCCGCCATCTTGCATAAACCTGTCAAATCCGCCATCTTGCATAAACCTGTCAAAGACCGCCATCTTGCATGAACCTGTCAAAGACCGCCATCTTGTATAAGCCTATCAAAGACCTCTGTCTTGTATAAGCCTAACAAAAACCTCCATCATGCATAAACCTGTCAAAGACCGCCATGTTTTATTAGCCTATCAAAGGTCTTCATTTTGTATAATTATCACAGGGGTGAATCGAGTTGCATGTGAAGGAAGTAAAATTAAGTAAAAAAAAGCTGAATGATAAACTAAAGAATGTTTCAAATTTAGCAAAAAAATGTGTTCAAAACTTAACCTTAACAAAAAGAATTTGTAATTAACAAAACGCGATCTTTAGAAATTGTTAGTTGTCAAATGTCAAAAGGGACGAACATCAAATGTTTGACAGGTAAGAAATAGGAATAGTTGCTAAGGGTTAGACAAACTGTTATTTTTAATATATAGCAGGCAGTTTTTTCACATTTAATCACCTTTTAAACCGTCCCAGGACTTCCAAGAATAATTCAAAACGAATCTAACGAACAGGAATTAATTTTTATACATATTTAACATAAACTTAATAATTAGAAGGCAACATAAATAATCTACACATTATAAGCTACATTTATATATATTAATTCAATTATTAACTTTAGTTGGACATAATAAATTTAAAACAAAGTACATTACAATATATAAAATTGACATCAAATTTGTTAACTTAAAATAGATATTTGAATAGTTATAAATACGGGTGGGTACATATTTAATTAAATAGTTCAAAAACAAAATACACATTTTCAGATGGATTTCTTTCCACAGTTTTCGATGCTTCTGATTATTTTTCTAAATGGCTCTTAAGTCAATGTAATTTATTAATTCATGAAATTTTTTGTTATATACAGAGTATATATTAAAAAATACAGAGTAATATATCTTTTGTTATACTCTGTAAACAAAATATGAAAGAAATAGTATTACGAAAAAAGTTAGTTGATCATGTTTAAAGGTTCGTAAAAACAATATAACCAAGAAATGAAAGACTAAAGAAGATAAACATTACAATTTTATTATAAAAATGATTTTTATTGGACTTCCCTGTTTAGAGATTAATGATCAAAAATAGATAGCATTTTTCTACTGCCATATTTCTTGACGTTGTCTATTTTTCTACATAATAATATGTTTTAAAGACCCCACGTAAAATAACTGTAACTATAAGTAAGTACATCATTATATAAATTAAATTCTTAGAGGAAGACATAACTGTTGTCTAATTACATATATATTCAATAATATGTGTAAAATAGAAATCTGTGTTAAATTAAATTGCGAATATAGTACAGCAATATCTATATACAATTGTTATTAGTGTTGCCATAGATGAAAAATATTAACCAAATTTCGACGAGTATCAAATTTTTAAATTAAAAACAAAATTCTTTGTACTAAAATCATTTCAAGGTAAACGGTACTTTTAAACGAAAATAATTATGTAATGTTTTAAAAAACCATCTTGCATAAGCCTATCAAAGACCTCCATTTAGCATAAATCTGCCAAAGACCGCCATGTTTTATAAGCCTATAAAAGGTCGCCATTTTGTATAAGCCTGTCAAGGACCTCCAACTTGTATAATCCTATCAAAGACCGCCATCTTGCATAAACCTGTCAAAGATCTCCGTCTTGTATAAGCTTAACAAAAACCTCCATCTTGCATAAACTTGTCAAAGACCGCCATGTTTTATAAGCCTATCAGCGGTCGCCATCTTGTATAAACCTATCAAAGACCGCCATCTTGCATAAATCTGTCAAAGACCGCCATGTTTTATAAGCCTATAAAAGGTCGCCATTTTGTATAAGCCTGTCAAGGACCTCCAACTTGTATAATCCTATCAAAGACCGCCATCTTGCATAAACCTGTCAAAGATCTCCGTCTTGTATAAGCTTAACAAAAACCTCCATCTTGCATAAACTTGTCAAAGACCGCCATGTTTTATAAGCCTATCAGCGGTCGCCATCTTGTATAAACCTATCAAAGACCGCCATCTTGCATTAATTTATCAAAGACCGCCATCTTGCATTAATTTATCAAAGATCGCCATCTTGTATAAGCCTATTAAAGACCCCTGTCTTGTATAAGCTTAACAAAGACCTCCACCTTGCATAAACTTGTCAAAGACCGCCATCTTATATAAGCCTACCAAAGACCGTCATATAGTATAAGCCTGTCAAAGACTGCTATATTTTATAAGCCTTTCAAAGACCGCCACCTTGTGAGTTTCTCAACATTTCTTTATGTTGTTGATGGGTTAATGTTTGACTGTGATCTGACCTAATAGTAAGTGATAATATTATCTATGATGGTAGCGGCTCGGAGCGACTTTTTATTGCTTGACGACACATCTTCTGACAGCGTGGTAATTGGCCACGGCCAAAGCCTTTTATCAATCCAAGCTCTGGTTCTTTTCCTTCTAAAATCGAACCCAGAGCGCATGCTAGCAAAGGGAGTAATACTACCAGCGTACCAAATTGTCATGTTTTTACATTTATATATACAAATGTTAAGTAAACATGTTTATTTGATAAGGATCAAAAAATCTCAAGTCAAAATTTAGGTAAGATATGGGTCACATATAAGTCATTATTTGACAATTCTTGACGTAAAATTTACGTTATACCACAACAGGTAAATATAACGTACGTAATAAGATCACTGTTATGTCATATCTATGTAAAACTTGACAATGTTTGTAAAAAGCATTTATAAGAACACTTGGACATTATCTGAATATTCAGTGCTACCAACATAAGAGGTTAGTTCAAACAAGTGTGGCAACACTTAAAAAAAAGGTAAGAATAACTTAAATTAAAACTGTGACGTGAGACTAGAACTGGCTTGGAATTAATAAGAGTGAAGAAATTACGTATTACATTAAGTACAACTTATTCTACTTAAAACTACATTTGCATACATTAGTCATTATACCATTATACATAAACACTTTACATTTAGCCATTGAAATAATTCATCATTTTCCTGGATTTAAAATAACTTGGTTGCGTTTATTTTATACTCTTTTATATATTTCTTGGTATTAATATATAAATAGTTAAGTGTTCATTTCCTGCATCCTAAATAATATGAAATATATTTAATAAATCTTATTTTATTTGTGTATTAAACAATTGTCAAGTGCCAAATTTATATGTAACATATAAACTAAATGTATTATTTAATAAATATTTTTCCCGTTGGTAACTTTAATCAGTTGTCATCGAACACACGTTCAGAAATCTGTAAAAGAGAATTATAAAATTTATATTTACTCATATGCAAATCCACCACCTCACATAAAAAGTTGACAGTATAAACATAAGAAAGAACGAAGACTGAAATTAAAATTTAGTAGATTAATTTAGTTCAAGAGTGGTACAGCCGAAAACACTTAGTAGTTTATAAAAATTAAAGAAATATAAATTCATTTAAACTAAAAAATTAAACGTACAAAGTACACATATCAGAAGTGAAACTTCATTGGCAAACTAATTTTTAAGTCTTGTTTATATATTAATACAAATGTAAAACTTTACATTTCGGACACTTAAAGGGAGGGAAAATGCAAGATAAAATATTAAAAGTGTCTAAAATTAATAAAAATGCCCTGTGTTATTTGTCTATTTATTAAAACCACCTGACTCAAACGAATTGGCATAAAACCGCTGCACATCATCGTGACGCTAATCACGTAAAAATTTTACCCTCATAGGCTTAAAGAAGTGTCACTTCGAAAGGCATAGTGCACTAAAATTTTATTAATATGTTTAGGTACAGTTCCTTATTTCACTTTTATAGATCCTTTTAATGAGAAAAACTAAGCAATTAGAGCGTCGTCTCCAGTTTGAGATTCTAAACTATCAAATATTTCGTGTATCTCTAAATACTATATCTGTAGTATTTATTTATTGTTTTTTTTTAACGCTGGGAAATCCTCTTGGATACTTGGAATACTCGGAAGGATGTTCCAGGGTATGCCGGACTCATACCGGCTAAAACCCAGCGGTGCTCCTATATCAATCGAAACGGGGTCACCAGAACGCGACTGACAGACATTCGCAACCTCGCCAGCGATATGCCTGCTTAGGTCAATGACCAAAACTTACTCCGAAGGTGGATTGCCTGGAGCACCTGGCAAGCCACCAACCACCTCGCGAGACCTTTCTTTGTTGGGCAACGGAGCCCGCTTCCGTGACCCACTAAGGAGGGAGACGGCGATCGTGAGCCTCTCGCCTCCTTCCCGGCCTTCTCCTGCGAACGGTCGAAGTGGTCACGTTTGCCTCCCTCAATCGTTTTGCCATCTCGCAGAAGGAGAGCGTAGCACACCATGCTCTTTCGGTGCTCACCATCATTCTAATGACGTTGGAGAGCGAGAGATCCTCACCAATAACCGCCACGAGCGTGGCACGCTGAACAGTCCAGGCTGGGCAAGCCTCAAGCGTGTGTTGGGCCGTTTCAACGGCACAGCCACACTCGTGGCACACCTCGGTAGGCTCACACCTAGCCACTCCGCACAGGTACTTGCCAAAGGAACCGTGGCCCGACAGAACCTGCGCGAGGTGGAAGGTCACTGCGCCATGTGCTCTGTATAACCATTCTTCTAATATGGGCCGGATTGCCAATTCGGTTTCACGGCCCGCTTTACGTTGACAGAGCCGCCCCCTCCGATTTATTTATTTATTGGTAACCCCCCCCCCCCCGCCTATTTATTTATTGGTAACCCAACAGCGTTGTAACAAATTGTTACATGGAATAATTAATATACTTAAAATAAGGCCAATTACGGAATACACAAATTATTAAATAATATTCAAAATAACAGAGTAGATATTTCGAAGTAAGAATTTGGAAACAATTAAAAGACAAAACGGTGATATTCGCTGTGTTGTTACTGAATGTTATGTAGGTGTGAGTGGTTATGTAAGAATTAGTAGTGTAAATAACTCATACATACGTACATAATATGAAAAAAATACCTTCTCAATAACAAATAACTTGATAGAATATCAGTTATTGGACCTATAACAGCATCAGAGTTACAGTTATTGAAAAATAGCAATAACTTCCGTTACTGTTAAAACTGTCTCACTGCTTTGGAGAAATAATAACACTACAAAAAAAAGTTAAAACTAAACGAAACAAAGTGTGTGTGTGTACAAATGTCTGTTTTTTGTTTATTCAGTCACACTTTACTAAGAAACAATTACGACGAAATTCTTATAACAACATTATGTTACAAAATTTAATGTAAGCCAAAGAAGTTTCAGTTTCTCTTCTTTTTAACACAAGAAAATATCGACTTCTGGATTCAGCGGTGTCCTTATTGTTCCAAAGCAGCGATAAATATTTACAAAATGGATAATATTAGTGACAACACCATCGCCCATAAAAATAATATTTACCTCTTTCGATAACTGACTACTTAAAACTGTAAAATATAATAAAAGTCAAATACTTATGAAAATGTATTTAATACTTTATTATTAGTAATATACTATTTTACTAATATATTATATTATTAAGCGATTATACAACTACGAAATTGCATCAATTCTGTATAAAAAACTTCTCCAAAAGAGCTACTTTAGTGAATCTTTTGATATAATAATATAGTTTCCCTAAGAGCAATTTAGATAATATTGATATTTATCTAATTAACCTTTCCGGGCCTAAGTATCAAAAAATTACATGGGATCCGAACGGGGGCACTAAAAAACCCCAGTTTATTTGTATGGAAATCTAAAAAATTTGGTTTATTGCTACCAAAAGCGATCATTTTAATCAATGTACGCTTTCGAGAATAAGAAAAAAGCGAGTAAAGGTCATAATGCTCTTATACACACAAACACTAAAAGTTGTTTGCCTTATTATTTAAGTTTTTGTCATGGCCTTATTTTTAGCGTTAAATGTAATGTAAAAAAAATGTCCAAAGTGTACGCTGTTTGATTACCAATAAAGAATAATACAAAGCATCACGCCTCATTCCCATAGGGGTAGGCAGAGACCACGTCCTTCCACTTGCCACTATCCTTGCATATCTCCTTCGCTTCTTTCATTCTCAGTAACCCTTTCATACAAGTTCGTCGGTTTAGAGTACTCTTGACTTGGCCCTTATTTAAAATGTCCTGGATTTGGTCCAGGAACGTTCGCCTTGGTCTTCCCCTTCCATTGGCATTCACTCTTGACTCATAAATCCTTTTTGTCAGTCTCCTTTCACT
The DNA here is from genome assembly GCA_015832385.1 of Elymnias hypermnestra. Taxonomy (NCBI): domain Eukaryota; kingdom Metazoa; phylum Arthropoda; class Insecta; order Lepidoptera; family Nymphalidae; genus Elymnias; species Elymnias hypermnestra. Next base: position 545,425 of record JACTOM010000212.1, on the reverse strand, counting down.
CATTCTCTCTACATGCCCAAACCATCTAACTATTTCTTACTCTGTCACTTAGTTTTAATCCACACATACATCTCAACGCTCTCATCTCCACCGCATTTATTTTACTTCTGTGATTCTTCTGCCATACCCAACTTTCACTACCATACATACATACATTTATGTATGTATGGTATATATATAAAGAATAAAATAAAAAATAATTACAAAATATGAAGAAAATAGCACTTCTAATACTCAAGTTATTAAATTGAAACTCTTATTTGGGGTTAAGCTAAGACCAGTAGTATACAGAATTGACACCAATATTTTTAAGTAATATAAAAATTCCTACAATTTTTATAATAAATATTGTATATATTTTTCTATTATCAAGAGCTTCATCAATGATACAAAAAACTTTATAAAATTATATCTATATGTTAATTATCTTTAAAATTAGTTGAAAACTGAAAATTAAATAGATTAAAAATTATGATATTAAGAAAACTCTGAACATAGTCGATAAGAAGCATATATAATAGATAATTACAAAAAAATATACCTGAAAGTTAATATTCATTGAATTGTTCAACTTAAAGCTCTATAACCTCAGCTTGAATTAAACTAAAATAAACTAACTACCTTAATCTAATTGTCTTAGATGTTTTATTTTATTTTATATTTCTAATTTGTACTATACTATCTCAAATCACGTAAACGTAAAGTATTGTTGTTATATCAAACAGTGTAGAGATGGGAAAGTTAATTTTTTAATAGAAATTATGGTAATTGAAATAGAACCTTAACTCATTAGGATAAAGTACATTTTTACCTAACTAATATTACACGTTACTATCACTAGACATCAGTTACTGTTATTGGTATTTTTAATGAATTTTATCATTTGAAAATGTATTTTAAATTAATACATTAAAGTTCGATTTCCTTTACAATAATTTCTACTGAATTATTAACCTCGCCATTTTAATAAGAGTGGAAATAAGCGTGTGTAAACTTGCATGCGTATATATGATACTGGAATGTTTTTTTGGTAGCATTTTTATTAATTTAGGCAACCTGTTTTACAAATAAGAAACATATCCGCATTTTCCTAAAATTAACTTTTGATAGATTCCATTATGTCCAAAGAAAAATTACTTTTTACATACCACAAAAGATATAATATGTAAATGTGAAGTTTGAATTTATTTTTAATGTGAAAATGTTTTTTTTTAATTAACATCCCCGCAACCTCCTTTGCGGGTGGAATTTATTTATATAGATGTGGTGTAGGCATATACAAGGTGTTAAGAAATCGCTTCTGAAAACGAAGACAGACGATAATACTAATGACACCTTTGATCATGTGACGGAAAAAATCGAACCTGATTAAAAAAAAATCATATTTTTAAAACGTTTACATTATATACGAACGCACGGGCGCGGCGCGCGTTTTTTCAGTTCATTGACCCGTCCTTTCGAGCACCAGCTGGTTTTAATTAGCTGTACTAATACGATGAAGCGTAAAAATGCGAATAAAACGTTCTCCATCCCATCATCAAAGGTGTCATTAGTACTATCATGTATTTTCGTTTTCTGAAGCGATGTCCTAGCACTTTGTATAGGCATGAAGACACTTTTTTTATATAAATCGATGTAGATGGTGTGTGTGTGTAAACCACAATGGGTATGTGATGTAGACATATTTAAGCATGTGCTACACAGTTTAAAACTTATTTAAAACCGTGAATAGGACGTCTGTACTAGTTCTCCTGTATAAGAAATTCTTAGATTGGCTATCTTCTTTTTTACAGACGCGGCGTTGGCCATTGGGTCTATATCAATTAATTTTGTGGCTAAAATATCCCACGAAGTTTAATCTTAATCGAGTGTTTGTACGACTCGCATGTTAAGTCCCAAAAGATAGGGCAAGTCTCTATTTAGCTCGAGAAGTTCTGTAACTACTTCTCGTGCCATTTTGAAAATGTCATCGTCCTTGTCTGCGTGATCTCGTCGCTGCAGGGTGACTGTGGTTCGCGAGGTTTTAAACAAGCGGCTAGACGGTTTCCACGGTTTTACCAGTGGTTTTAAACGTATGCTTTGCTGCCAAGGGTGTTTCAAGGTCAAACTAAATTGGGCATAAAACAACTATCTACACTGTATATGCCGATGTAAATAGCGTGTGTGCATGTTTAAGTGTGTGTGTGTGTGTCTGTGCAGTTAAGTGTGTGTGTCAAGCAGGCGGGTTTCGTACGTAGACAGCGACGCGCTCACCTTCGTGCTTGCGCTGCGATGGCATGAAGTAGAAGTCGGGCTGCGCTTCTCGTGGCAGAGAACGGGAGCTGCCTGCACCATACCTGGAAGTCACAAAAGTAAGAGATTATAAAGAGGTAACTAGCAACCTATTAACGTCACATTGCATGGGTATAGGCCTTCTCACTTATAGGTAAGAAGGCTGTTAGTAATGTCCGACTGCAGGTTGGCAACCTACAAATAGCCCAGAACAGAAAGGCTAGTCCAATCGAGCGATACAAAGGCGCGATCGGACTCATCACACATCGCTCCATATAAATATATACTAACTAAGCCTGCGACTTCGTCTGAATTTTGTAAATTTTTTCAATGTGTAATTTTGAATTTTTTTTAATTAGATCCCCACAACCGCCCTTGCGGGTGGAACTGCGTAAAATCCGTCCTTAGCTGACTTCTACTCGGCAAAAGAAATATTCTTATCAAATTTTGTCTCCAGAATTTTGTCTTTTGGCTCCAGAGATATCGTGATGAGTCAATAGATACCTGGATATCTTTTATGTGTATCTATATATAAATATAGATAGAGATATCCAGGTATCTATTAACTCATCACGATATCTCTGGAACCATAAGGCGTAGAGACTTGAAATTTGGTAGGAATATTCCTTTTGCCGAGTAGAAGTCGGCTAAGGACGGATTTTACAGAGTTCCACACGAAAGGGGGGTTGCGGGGATGTTATATGAATGTTTCTTATTTTTAAAACAATTTGCCTAAATTAATGAAAATGCTACCCAAAAACATTCCACGCAGACGAAGTCGCGGGTTCAGCTAGTAAATATATATATGGAATACAAGTCTTAAATAGTATTGTAACAACTTTCTACTAATACAACCTAGTTCAGGACGTCAAAACCCTAAGGGTTCACTTTAAGACAGTAAAAAAATATTTAACAGCCTCGCTGGCGCAGTGGTGGGTTCGATCCCAGGTAAGACGAATTAGAAAATTGTATTTTCTAGTTTGATTTTCTAGTTATCTGAGTCAGGACTGGTGGGAGATGGTGGTATTGCCAAAAAAAGAGATTTGTATATGTTGTGTAGACACTCTTTTGAGGTATATCACCTCTTACCAGATCCCATCAGATGAGATCACAGTCAAGCGCTAAACTGACAATAATAAAAAAAAATTCCCAGGATATTTAAACTCAAAACTTATTATACCACTTTCAATATCGTTTTTTTTTCATATATAATTTCAATGTATGACCGATGATGATGTTAAAGAACGACTTACAATATAAAGATAAGGATGTTCCTTCGCGCCCTGCTCTGAGAAGAGCCCACAACAAACTCAGTCGGGTGTACGATTTTTTGAACAAAACTTTGACGGATGAAACGCGAAGGTTTGGTAGGTTTAATATCAACAAATAACACGTTGCATTTTAATTTGCCACTCGTCATTTCATAATTTAATATACTATTTTTCATATAATATATATTAAGACAAAATTTAATTAATAATTTCTAATATTCACAAAAAAAAACTCGTGGCATTTTTATTAACAATTCGCCATTTGAGATAACAATAAAATATTTGTGTCAATTTTCGTCACGTTTAATGTTTTAATGACAATTAAATTCCAAACATAACTTTTCCCTCCCTCTAAGTCTGGGAAATGTAAAGTTTTGGATTTGTATAAATATAAACAAGACTTAAATATTAGTTTGCCCGAGAAGTTCCACTTCTGACATGTGTTCTTCCGATCTTTCCGATGATAATGTCACCATGTTTTTAAGGTCACTGTTATTAACGTGCTAACGTGTTATAAGTCGATAATACCGGCTGCATGCCTTCGTCGGCATGACTCATTGTCGAGCGATAGAGAAGCGCCATCGGTCTCAGTGTTCAACTCATCACACATCGATCCATCCATATTTCAAGACGTTAAAAGCGTCTCGGTTCACATTAATAAACACTTATTAAGTATCACCAGTTTGACATCGAACCCGGGACCTCTGGCATCCTTTTATATATTGATGACAAAAATACATTTTCTACAGATTATAAATGTCATGATTTACCATATTTACTCGTAATAACTCAACTGCCACTGAAAATAGTTACAATATGTTCCAAAACCAACAGACAACGGGACCATTATTATATATAAATGTTTTGTTTTCTATCTGCCATAACGTTACTAGCTGGACCCGCGACTTCGTCTGCGTGAAATGCTTTTTGGTAACATTTTCATTAATTTAGGCTAATTCTTTTATAAATAAGAAACGTATCCATACAGCTGTTAGAGGGTGGAATTTCCAAATCTTTATGTCAAATAAAAAAAAATTGACCAAGTTTTTACATACCATAAAAGATATAGTTTGTAAATGTGAAGTTTGAAGGTTTTTTTTAAATGTGAAAATTGATTTTTTTTTATTTACACCCCCGCAAACCCTTTTGCCGGCGGAGCTTCGTAGAATTCTAAGCTGACCTCTACTCGGCAAAAGGAATATTCCTACCAAATTTCAAATCTCTACGCTTTATGGTTCCTGAGATATCGTGATGAGTCAATCAGTCAATAGTTACAACCCCCGCAACTCCCTAGCTGGTGGAATTTCGTAAAATCCGTTCTAAGCTGACCTCTACTCGGCAAAAGGAATATTCCTACCAAATTTCAAGTCTCTACGC
>JACTOM010000212.1:482957-539497 GCA_015832385.1 Elymnias hypermnestra | reverse complement strand
GAAAAATCGTATTATAAGTTGCAAGAGTACTTAGACGATAGAAACGCGTGGGAGTGAACTGCTCTAATTTGAATTGAAATATATTAAACTAACATGATATTGTAATGATGATGATAACAAAAAAACAGAATACCCGACTGAGTTTGTTGTGGGCTCTTCTCGGATCAGGGCGCGAAGGAACCCTCGTAACTTTAGATTTTAAGTCGTTCTGGAGTATCATCATCAGACGTACATTAGAATTAGAGTGTGGAAAAGAAAAGAAAAAAAAATTTGACGATTCAAAAGTGCTGTAATATGACTACTTGAATAAAGATATTTTGATTTGATTTGATTTGATATTGAAAGGAGAGTGAATGCAGGGAATATGGTAAATGGTGCTCTGCACGCCTTTATGAATGGCCAGATGGTGTCTCAAAGGGCCAGACTGGCTGTGTATGCTGGAGTGATGGTGCCAACACTTATGTATGGTAGTGAAAGTTATGGCAGAAGAAGCACAAAAGTAAAATAAAAGAGCGTTGAAAAGTATGAAAGTATTGAAACTAAGTGATAAAGTAAGAAATAGTGTGATAAGAGAAAGATGTGGTATAAAAGAAGATGTAGTGGCTAAAATTGAGAATGGTATGCTTAGATGGTTTGAGCATGTAGAGAGAATGAATGAAAGGAGACTGACAATAAGGATTTATGAGTCATGAGTGAATGCGAAAGTTGGAAGGGGAAGACCAAGGCAAACGTACCCGGACCAAATCCAGGACATTTTAAATAAGGGCCAGATCAAGAGTACTCTAAACCGACGAACTTGTATGAAAGGTTTAATGAGAATGAAAGAAGCGAAGGTGATATGCAAGGATCGTGGCAAGTGGAAGGACGAGGTCTTTGCCTACCCCTATGGTAATGAAGCGTGATGCTATGTATGTATGTATGTACTATTGGATATGTTCAATCAATTTTTAATGTGCATAATTTTAAATTTTGGGTTTATTACAATAAAGAATTTTGAATTTTAGTCTAAGATGGAAGTAAGCTAACCTAGTATGAGGCATATTATCGCTTAGTTTCTGCTTGAACTTAAATTCCTGGCTTGGTGGCACGTCTTCGCTGGTAGGGTGGTAACTAGCTACAGCCGAAGCCTCCCACCATTAAGTTTCAGACAAATTAGAAAATAGTGAGATCACAGTTTCAGTCAGTCAAAAAATATCGTTCTCATGTTTTGTGGAACTGACCATTAAACTAAGTTAAAAGTGCGTGCGTAGAAAGTACACATGTCACAAGTAAAAGTTCTTTGCCAAAGTAATATTTAAAGATATGTTTGGAATTTAACTGTCATTAAGAGTATTCATCGCTCAAATGACGAATTATAAATTAAAATACCACATGTTATTTATCGAATACTAAAACTACCTATCCTTCAAACGAATTAGCATAAACGCTGCACATCTTCGTGGCTCTAATCACGCGTTTTATCCGTAAAAAATTATTCCAATACGTTGTTATTTAGAAGATAAAACATATAAGATCATGAATAGGTAAATTAATCAATACTTTTATCAACTTACAATGGTATATCGACAAGAAAAAGAGACATGTGTCATCACTTACCAACAAATGACATCACAGTCTCAGTCAGTAAGAAACGTATTAACAAATTATGATGTCAACATTTACCATCAGGTACCAAAAAAAACTTTTTATTACTATACTTTGTCATATAGAAGACTCCGTATCGAGGGGCGCTGGGGTTATGACAATCGGTAGCCTGGCTCTTGGGAATTCAGTCGTTATGGAGCGTGTCTCAGGAGCAGACCGCACGTTGAGCGTGCGAGAATTTTATAAGACCATTAAGAGGTAAATTACCTATGTACTTTGTAATACCAAATTAAAATGTTACCACTTACCATCAAGTATGATTACAATCTAAAAAATAACTCAGTACCCGAGTTTATTATTAAATTAATTTTTAATACGATACTTTACCATGTAGAAAGCTCACTAGAAAACCATTAGCTTTGTACCTTGTAATACCAACTGTTACCACTTACTATCAAATGTGGCTACAGTCGAATATATATATAGAATAACTTACCCATACTGTGATCTGGGTCTTTGCAGCGATCTTGTCTCGTGGTAATACTGAGCTGGACTGCTAGGGAATTTCTTGGAGCCATTCGGCGTTTTACTCCGCCCACCAGTGGGATAACCGTTAGTGGACATCGTGTGGGCATTTCCTGGTACATCTCTACCGTGTATTTGCATGTCACGATTCACAGCCATATCCCGAGAACTTGGCTGCATGTCACGTCCGTTTGTTACCACTTCTCTACCATTTCCTGATATATTACGACTTCTGTTTCTTGTTTCTGTTAAATTGTGTCCGTTGTGTCCGTTGTTGGACATTTTGTGTCCATTAGTTGTGTTGTGTCCATTTGTTGGTATATTGTGCCCGTTGTGTTTGTGCTTTGGGGTCCCATTGGGTCTTGGGGGAGGTGGGCTGGTGGGTCGTGGTGGTGATCGAGTGGAAGTGCTGTTATATTTGTCATCATTTTCAAAGGGTTCAAAGGCGTAATTTGTATTTGCCGATGTGTAGTCCTTCCATGCTGTGTTGGGTATTAGTTGGTCCTGTAATTAGATTACTAAAATAAGCAGCAGCTTCTTGTTATCCCACTGCTGGGCATAAGATGCTCATGAAAGAGGGTTTAATATTAGTTGTCTGATTCGATGAATAAATACAAGGTCTAAGGAAACTGCTTCAGGCTTTTCATTTTTTCGAAGTGAATTACGTACTGACCTTCTGTTTTTTGGGTGCGGTTCTAGCCAAGGTACAGGCGGCTTGCAAGAGGGCCAAAGCCACGAGTGCTGCAACACATCCCACTACCAGCCACAACCGACCAGCTGATCCAAATAACGACTTGTTTATTGTAGGCCCCTCTGAAGGACGACTCGTCGACACTGAAACAACATTAATATAGATAAAGGCGCACGACATCCATTTTATGCTTTTGTAAGTTTGCCTCACCCTGCACCAGCCTGCACCAGACCTCGCAATACCCACTAAAACCCAGCAGAACCCTCTTCATCCGTAAGTGAGACACCAGTGGTACAGCTTGCGCATTCTTCTCCGGTGCCCCAGATGAGTCCGAATGAGGATTCATGGAGGTGAGAACAGGTGCGCAAATAAGCGCTGCCTGGTATCCCGCCTCCTTCGGGGGTAAGAGGGAGCATCTACTATATTCTCTCTATCTCGCCCGTGGGCCTCCTTTAGCAAGATTGCTGTCTCGCAGAAGAAGGTCACTTCCACCCAACATCTCTCACTTGACAGCATCGCGCCTACAATGCTCTTAAGTGAGAGTTACTGAATTGCAAAGCTGAAGTGGTAATGGGCAGGGCACATAGTTCGCAGAACCGATGGACGTTGGATCCCGAAGGTGTTAGAGTGGCGGCCTCGCATCGGAAAACGCAGCGTCGGCAGACCCCTACCAGGTGGAGCGATGACATAAGGCGGGTCGCCGGCAGCAGCTGGATACAATTGGCGCAAGATCGAACCAGTGGAATTCATTAAGAGAGACCTTCGTCCAACAGTGGAAGTCCATTGGTTGAGACGATGACGACGAACAGACAGCGGAAGTGACTTCATTTTATACTATATAAGAGTAGCATAATGTAACAATTTCAAATTTGGGTTTAAGACACTTACACATCGCAACAGGTCTGAACACCAGGAACTCTGGGTCCATGTTCAGGTTGGCTACTTTTCCTAAAGCGAGGGTATCTCGTACAGCGCGTTTCCACTTCTGCAAGTCGACATCATCTTCTTCATTGTACTCAATCAAATCGTCGCTATCCAGTGGACGTACTAAGTCTTCTATAGCATTTGTGTCAATGGATTTTAGTGTCAATTCTGCTATTATAGCCTTGGTTTCATTTCTGAAAGAGCAAAAATATATTTTCTTACTTTTCATTTACAATATGCGAGAGAATAGTGACTCGTTGTCTCCGGGTTCGATTCCACATGCGTCTAGCTCATTTTTCTTCTCGATCCTCTAGCATTCACTTGGTTATCGAAGTGTTAATGGCAGATTAAAACATCAGACCATCGCTGATCATTTTTTTTAAATCATAGAGTTATCATTTGAAACATTTAATACGTAGCAGCCATCTATCGATATGTCTTAAAAATGTATACTCACTGCATGAACCCATCAACGCGTAGTGTCTGGTAGCCCTTTATACTGGCAAGGTTTGAAGCGAAACCATCGGCAACCCTTTTGGCTAAGTCGTCAAAGTCACTGCTTCCAGCAGCTGGAGGCCGAAAACTATCAGCTAGGCCCGTTAAACGCACCAGCAGTGAGTAGCTACGGGTACCAGGAGGTACAGCTTCCGTCGTTATCTCCTCTTCTACAGGCTCTATAATACGATCCAACAAAGAATTTCATTATTTTTTGTAAAAAAAAACCACGACAAGCAAACGTTTGGTTTCTTAACACAAAGTTTGCATTTTTGATACAAAGTTTGCTTTTCTCATACAAAGTTTGCCTTTTTGATACAAATTTTGCTTTTTTGCTACAAAGTTTGCTTTTTTGTTACATAGTTTGCTTTTTTGATACAAAGTTTGCTTTTATGATAAAAATTTTACTTTTTTGCTACAAAGTTTGCTTTTTTGATACATATTTTGCTTTTTTGCTGCAAAGTTAGCTTTTTTTGCTGCAACGTTAGCTTTTTTGCTGAAAAGTTTGCTTTTTTGATATAAATTTTCCTTTTTGCTACAAAGTTTGCTTTTCTCCTACAAAGTTTGCCTTTTTGATACAAATTTTGCTTTTTTGCTACAAAGGTTGCTTTTCTTCCTACAAAGTGAGCTTTTTTGATACAAAGTGTGCTTTTATGATAAAAATTTTACTTTTTTGCTACAAAGTTTGCTTTTTTGTTACATAGTTTGCTTTTTTGATACAAATTTTATTTTTTTGGTACAATGTTTGCTTTTTTGCTACAAAGCTGCTTGATTGCTACAAAGCTTGCTTTGTTGATATTGTTTTTATGATACGAAGTTTGACAGAAAAATGGCATCTATTAATGATATTGAAAAAAATATATAAAAATGCTACAGCGCAGTGTTAGTCAGTCACTGTCTTCACTTCTCTATGCTACACGAGAGTATTACAAGCATGTAGCAAAGAGAGGAAGTAGTATAAGAAGATACTAACCGGGTCCGCATGGCTTGATACAGACTCTTTCGTCAGTGATGTAGGGCACCTCCACATGCTTGCTGGTTCGTTTGTTCACGGAATCGAAACCACCACCGTGGGTCACGAACATCATATAGTAGCACTTTTTATCAGTAAACGCCAAATCCTGTTACACATAGACAAACCAATGCAAATACTTGCTAATCCGGTTATAATTACTAACGTACTAACTTTGGTCTGCCAGGAATTAAGATCCTCTACTTAGCATAAGATAGATACAGCATGAAGTTGCAGCAGTATCTCTTTCTTTAACTTAACTTTAAGACCAGATGGTGAATCAATTTGCTACTACGTGTGTATCGTCGTCGCTTCAACCGATGGACGTCCAGTGCTGGACATAGGTCTCACGTAATGACGTCCACAGTGCCCGATCTTGCGCCGCCTGGCTCCAGCAGCTACCGGCCTCATGGGGAATCTCAGAGTCACTCAGCGTGCGATGGAGATGGCTATGATCGAGGTTTCTCTATGTGATCGAATCAGAAATGAAGAGATCCGTAGTAGAACAAGAGTCACCGACATAGTCCTGCGAATCGCGAACCTGAAGTGGCAATGGGCGCATAGTCCGAAGCACCGATGGACGTTGGGAGCCGAAGGTGCTGGAGTGACGACGTGTGTATGGACCAAGACAAATAAAAGTCGGTTTAAGGATTGCAGAAAAGAGATAAAATTCGGACAATATCTTCGTATTTTTCGAATGTTATTTCTGTCTTTTAGGTCTACAGTTTAGGGCTGTTCCGTAGTTAGAACTTGGTAAGTTTAAGTCAAAATAGAAGCAAAACAAAAAACGTCTAGTTTCACGTCTAGTGTTTAATATTGTTTACTAAATTTGCAGCAAAAACTCACCTTCTGATCTCCGGTGTCACGTTTCCTGACGAAACTGAGTTCTGTAATACCATCAATCACTGAGCCGCGGATGTTACTCAAGTCCTGACGTGGGTCAAGTCTTGGAGCTGCGTATCCACTAACCCATGTATCCATTATGAACGGCCGATTGCTACGCGGGTCGATCCAACCGATTATAGCATCCGTTTGCGACTGAAATATTTGTTATATCTCTCTTAGAAATAACCATTAGATTGTCCGACCGCTTTCAATTGGCCCCCGTAATTTTCCCGCGTTTTTTAACAAAAATAACCGCCCCTTGCCCCGCCCCGCAGGTCGAATGAATAGCTCTGGGACTTAAATGTTCATGAATGACTACTAATTGTAGCGTCATGTTGCGCTAAACTTTGAGATAATGAAAAAAGTCCGTCTTGTATTTACAGGTTCATATCTTACAAATAAAAACATACCTTAAAAGTTTTCATTGTTATCCACATCAGTTATATAATCAAAAACACAAATAATCACTAATATACACTCACAGTTTATACAATACTACAAAAAACTTAACGACCTTCGATGCGACACACGCACTGTTAGTAACGGTAACTGTAACTGACTTATTTTTTATGTCGTCTATTGTCTGGTTTTATCTCTGTGCATATTTTATTACGACAATTACCGACAAGCGAAATAGATAACACACGTTATGACTTAAAAAGAAAGAGTTGCTTATATTTCTCATTGCCCGAGTTGAGGCAGAACTATCGTATTTTGTTAACCAGTAGTTGACAGAGGTTGTTTCCGCTATACTGTTTACTTATATGTGAGCTTATACCAACTTGTGTGTAAACTTAAAAACTCTTGGCGTGTATATCTGCTCATAGATCAAAATTATAAATGAGTGTGTGAATGCAATGGAATAACTTTTACTTATATTATTTTACATTGAAATACAATACGTTGTTGTCTTAAAATCTTAACAGTCTCTTTTGGTGGATTTAGATTGTACTCAATACCACAATTCTTGAGAAATTTGTATTAGTATATTGCTTAGTAGTCAATATCTAAACTATAGAATACAAAAATATGAAAAGTTTCTGTTGGAGTTCCACAAGGGACTGTAATAGACCTATCCTATAACTTGTTGATGAGTATTTTAGTTTTTTGTTAAGAACGATCATACGCTTATCTAGTTTGCAGATAACAGATGTCTCTGATTAAAAGTAAATCTTGCACAATTACATTATGAAGAGACACAAAAGTATCTATTGATGTCATTTAAAATTCTAATTGCTCAGATATAAATAGTTTTAAAACTTTACCAATATAGACATTAATCATCAGGTGATATCACAGTCATTCGCAAAATTTGTGAAATATAGAAAGCTAATAATCTAGAAACGATTATCACAGTTAAATACAATAATACTAACCATCTTTTTATCAATGCTAAACCCAATGCCGGTCCAAAACTTTCCCTTTTTGGTTTTTATAGTAAATCTAACTGAATCTTTTCCTCTGACTTGACCCAAGTATTCCCATGAAGCGACGTAATCGCAACTATTGTTTTTAACATTACAGTCGGAGGGTAGTTTCCACTGTGCTCCACATTTGTCGTTGTCGAGAGACTGGATCCCACCGAAAGTAGTTACTTTAGCTTCATCTGTAAAAAAATATTTACAATTACATTAGTTAAATGTTCAAATAGATCTAACAGCATTTTTCAGTTATATTTTTTACATTACTTTCAATAACACAATGACGTTACCGTTTTTTTTTACCATCATCATAAGAATTAGAAATCATTTTTAGTCGTCTTCTTCCCTTCCTCCCGCCCTTTCGGGATGGAGGGTGCATGTTTTGCACAGATGTTTTATTTAACAATAATTAGTTTAAGATTGGTCATCAAAACGAAATGAGTCAGGACATTTTTAATAAAGCCATCTGTTAAGTTTCCATGGAAGTAAGTAACGTAAAATTTAACATGCGACTGAGGTACAGCAAAGTGGCAAAATAGGTAATTAAGTTTTTGCGCTTGATTCGTAGCAAAAAACGATAACTAAGCTCAGAATATCAAGCAATTCCATAGTGAAGATGCCCCCTGTAGGAGCAGAAATAAGTTTCCATAACCTACCAAAGAAATTCAACACAGCAACGCCTCTCTGTGAACCGTGTCCATGGTATTTAAGTTCATCAGGTCGGTAGAAATCTCCTTTACTTATCCCAGCTGGAGGAGAGTGTATGTAGTGGTTATATTCCTGTCCTCTAGCCCAGATGACGTGCATTAAGTCATCAACAAACGAATGGTCCGTAGGTTCTTTAGCCTAAAAATGAAAAAGGTGAAACGTGTAGCATAAAAATAAAAAAATCTAAATATCGATATAAAGGCTTTGACAAATGCCTTCTAAATTTGAGAAAATGTATTTGAACTTGTGTGAATAGATAAAAAAGGAGTGAGACTTGGCGAGTCAATAAGAATACATCATGTTTTATGAAACAGCTATACGAAAAAATAAGAGGCGTTAGATAAATACAAGCAAATATTTCTTTCACATACTTCCTCTCCTAAAAAGGCTATTTTTACTTCGATACGACCTTGATTCTTTATACAGCTTAGTTAATCTAACCTTGATCTTTCTCCTGAACATAATAGTGGTAACACCGTTGTCCTCGAATCCTGATGCTGCAGTGATATCATCGTGTCCACCCCAGAAGGTATCCACACGAGGTGTTGATCTGAATCACAGTTATTTTATGTATGTAATAAATGAAATGCAATCAAAACATGTAGTGAGTTTATACAGCACTATTGAATATCTTCGTTTAATTCAGAGGTACCCAAATTTTTTTTCTTATAGACCCCCTTTCTAATTTTATTGGTTCCGTCGGACCCCCTGCAGGTATAATCCCCAAACTTGACAAAAAATGTGATAATTGATAGACAAAGGAATATGCAAGTTTTTAACTAACAGTCGCTGAGATTCTTAAATATTATCTGCCAACATTACATTATATTTAACTTAAAATTTATTAACTATTATTATCAATTTTAATTTCAGTTTTGTTTTTTCCATATTTGTTCTTATTCTGTGTTTGTGTTGCTATTTGTGTTACACTCTATTTACTTCTAAAGTTAAAGTGTAAACTGGTATTAAAAAATAAATAAATAAAATTATTAGTCCTTCACACCATCAAAAATAGACCAATTACTAATTGTGTACCCCCATTTCTTTGCCAACCCCATCGAGTCTCTTGTGGACCCCTGGGGGTCCACGTGGACCACTTTAGGAATTACTGGTTTAATTTTACCTTTCATTTTGATCTTTTAAAACCATTTTATCCGTTTTCGTTTCCGAAATAAGCCTTACCTGTCTCTGGTGTAATAGTCCAGCACTCTGTGGTAATTGCCTTTGGCAGTACCAATTACTATATCCGTACAGTCCATAGGATTGAAGTCGAACTTTGGGGTGTATTCATGTGAAGGGAAATAGCCTGGAATATTAGCACTTTAGAAAATGAACTCAATTATGTACAATTTATTGGAGTTTAATGGGCTTAAGATATTTTGGCAGCCGTCTACGTTTTCATTTAATCTCCTTCTTCTGAGTTTACTCACTCACTCAGCAACCCATTGAAAATTTCCATTGGTTGTTTATATTATAACAAAGTAATTAGATGTATATTGGCTTTGATTTTTCTCTCTACAACGCAACAACCTATTTAGTTATGGACATTGTATTCCATGGTTAAAGTTGGTCAAAATTTATTTTACTAAATGTTAAAAGAGTCTGAATGTATGTTAAACTGAATGTATTGTTAAACCAAAGTGAATTAAACTGGACTCTAGCAATAAATTTAAAAAAATGTATACCAGTTTTAACTGATAAAGTAGCGCTTTATCCATTACTTTTTTACTTCAATTACACGTTACCACTAACTCTGATTAATATATACCTACTGATTCTTAATAAGGTTAAAAAGTAATAGCTAATTACGTCCCACTGCTTTTAACGCATGGAAAAAATGGTTTGAACTCTCACATTACAGATGGACTAGTTTCGTATTCGGTAAAAATGCTCCCACAATACAATATCTTCCCTAGAAAAGTTTCCAAAGTATAATATGTATTCCCTAAAAAAGCTCCTACAATACAATATATTCCTTAGAAAAGCTGCCATAATACTGTGAATGTATTCCCTAAAAAAAAGCCCCCACAGTAAATAGCATTCTCTAGAAAAACTCACACAATAAAACGTATTCTCTAGAAACGCTCTCACAATACAATACATTCCCTAGAAAAACTCCCACAATACAATGCGTTCCCTAGAAAAGCTCCTACAAAACAATATATCCCCTAAAAAAACTCCCACAATACAATATATTTCCTAGAAACCCGTGTATCCCCGATGGAAGCCGCCACAATACAATGTATTCCTTCAAAGAAAAGTCTGATGGTGCATAATCGACAATAATGAAGAAAATAGTTTCTTTTAATGTATTCCCTAGAATAGCTGCCATAATACTGTGAATGTATAGCCTAAAAAAATCTCCCACAGTAAATAGTATTCTCTAGAAAAGCGCATACAATAAAACGTATTGCTTAGAAACGCTCCCACAATACATTGTATTCGCTAGAAAAGCTGCCAGAATACTGTGAATGTATTCCCTAAAAAAACTTCGAAGATATAATATATTCCCTAAAAAAGCTCCTACAAAACAATATATTCCCTAAAAATACTCCCACAACACAATATATTCCCTAGAAACGCTCCTACATTGTATCCCCGATGGAAGCCGCCACAATACAATGTATTCCTTCACAGAAAAGTCTGATGGTGCATAATGCGCAATAATGAATAAAATAGTTTCTTTTAATAGATAACTATGCATACTTTTAGCAAGAATTCTTAAACTAGCCTTAAGACAAAATAAAATAGTTTTAGGTGAAGTTAAACTAAATTATGTGACAGGTTAGAACAATGTATATTGTAGTCAAATTATTAGTTGTCAGTCAACATTCAAGTTAGAAGACATTTCTAATATACAACAAGTTGTTATTGAAGTCAAGTATAAGTTAATACTAGTTTTAGAAGTAAGAAATGAAAATTATATGAAAAACAGAGAAGACAGTAAAGGTCAAGTGAAAGGACAGTAGGAAGTGAAAGGATAACAGAAAGACAGTCTACCATCACCGCGAAAGCCTTAAAGCGATGATTAAGCATTGGAAAATATTTTTTTTTCTATAATTAACCTAGTTTTTTTTAGTATGAAGTTTTTTTTATGTAGCTAACAAAAATAATCGATTAGAATTTTTATAAAAGCAAAATTTCTATAGAAAAACTGATTTATAATAAAAAGCAATGTAATTTGAATAACAAAATATACCGTGTTAGAGATATTTTTGTGATTTATATTTAATATCTCTTGTATATATCTCTTTACTATATAGTATATAAATGTATATATATAAAAAATAAGCAGTACTGGAAACACTAAAGCATTTTATTTAAATGAATATCAAATCTAATGTTATTAAAGATTAATTTAATATCTTTAAATATACAAAGGTTAAACATATTAAATGCAAGAGTAAGAACAGCCTTTATATAAATTTGCGTAAATAAATAATCAACAAATATATTGTAAAATTGCAAATAAATTCGCATTAAAAACGCACAATTTCCTAGCCGTAAATATAAAAGTACACCTTCAAAAAGGTTTTATGGTCGACTTTATAGAGTACTAAAAATATAACAGCATCTGTTGGAAGTTTTGACAGCTACGAAGAGTCTCATTACTCTGTACAATAATGGGGCCATTTTATAAAATGCCATTAATTGTTGAAGACATTGTTACATATTTATAAATTAAGCAGTTATACAAAATGTAATTTTTTCGTTATTATTTCTTCTATTTGGTTAATGTATAAATATATAATTCAACTTTTCCTTTAAGATCTATGTTCAGTGCATAACTCTTAGATTGCCCATCTCAACTACCGATTGACAAGATCAATTTGAAGTAGATAACCAGTGTCAACTACTAGTTGACATTATTCGACAGTTTTGAACTCGGGCAATAAGAAATATAAGCATCTCTTTTTTTGAAAGTCATAATGTGTATTATCTATTTCGCTTCTCGGTAAATGTTGTAATAAAATAAGTTTAGAGATGTCATCAAATAATAAAAAAAAACATAAGTTAGTTACAAAGTGACCGTTAATAACGGTGCTTGTGTGGCGTCGCACATTGAGAAAAGAGGTTACTCTTACAAACTCATTTTCAAATCATGTCCTACTCTACACTACAACTAATGAAGTTTTGACAACTACTTACAATCTCATTACTCTGTAGAAATAATGACACCATTTTCAAAAAATGAGTTAAAGTACGCATATGATCGAAAAAAAATATATTTTTCATTAATTACACCTTTATACAGTAAACGGTGACACAAAATGTATTTTTTTTTATTATTACTCCTTCTATTTATTCATTGATAATTAATTCAACTTCTATTATGTTTCAGATTCAGACTGAATTACCATTGGCCCTAATAAAATCTAATTTAAAACCAAAATATTCTTTATTAAATAAACTTAATATTTACTCTTTAAAGCATTTTTTTTAGAACTTTCCATTCGTAGCTGCAAACAAGTCATAAAAGATGGTTTTTTTAAACTAATTCTGCGTTAGGCCGTTCTTGCACTCGCATCATATGTGTAAATAGACATTTATTAGTATTCAATACGTGCATTAGTTAATATATTATTACTTAATGCTGTAAGATAACATACAGGGTAATAACAAGATACATCCAAGAAGGTTATTCTCCCATACGTTATTTGCAAAGCTGGTGGTTTACCTGTTTCTTCTGAGAGTCCCTTCACAAGTAAGCTCTCACTATCCGATTCCGCATTGGGTTCAGGTTCTGGAGAAGGTTCGGGCGCTGAAGTTGGTTCCGGTTCGGAAGTTGGTTCGGGTTCGGAAGTTGGTTCAGGTTCTGCATTTGGTACAGGTTCGGAAGTCGGTTCAGATTTAGAATTAGGTTCGGGTTCGGATTTGGGTTCAGGTTCGGGTTCAGGTTCAGATTTTGGCTCCGGTTCAGGTTCGGATGTTGGTTCTGGTTCCGGGTTAGGGGTTGGTTCAGAAGTTGGGTTTGGTGAGGGATGAGGTTCACCTGCTGGTTCAGGCTCTGATTTTGGTTCGGGACTTGATTTAGAATTGGGTTCAGGTTCGGGTTCTGGTTTTGATTTTGGCTCCGGAGTGGACTCCGGTTCAGAAAGTGATTGGGATTTAAAGTTCGAGTCAACAGACGGTTCTGGTTCTGAACTCGGTTCTGGCTCCGCTTTCGGTTCTGAAGTCGGTTCTGGTTCAGCTTTCGGTTCTGGATTTGGTTCCGGTTCTGACGTTGGTTCAGATTCTAAAGTAGATGGTTCAGAAGTGGGTTCGGGTTCAGGAGTCGAGGGAATATTTTTGGGATTTCTTAACACAGTCGATTGTTTTGGCTTTGGTTTAATGGACTTAGTCTTAGGCTTTGGTTCTAACTTTGGTTTAACCTGTTCTGGTTCTGAGGAAGTTTCTAGATCTGGGGTCGTGTCGGGTTCTGGGGAGGGGGTTTCGTAGTCATTTTTTATAATAGTCGATGTTTCCACATCTGTAAAAATAACAATCATGCAATTGCCTATACAGTGTTTTTACAGAGTTAGTTTGCACGTTTAATTTTGTCGTTTGTGCTTTGTGTCGCTCACAGCTTTGTGCTTATTTTAGCACTTGTGTTAAACGGAATTTGTTTTATGTGTTATATATGATGCATACTTACTCGCTTTGTATTTGTCGGACACAGCTCGTTTCTTTCGACCTTTAAATAAATAATATATATTATTTAAAAATATTTGCTAGCTATTTGAAAATCGTACTTTTTGTAGGAAATGTTTTCATTTTCCTAATATTTTTACGTTTTATAATAAATAAGATTTGATATTAAAACGTAACACAAAAAACTCAAATAGCCGTTTAAATAACTTAGTAAAAACCCTTTCAAACGTAGTTTTTATAAGTTGACCTTGAGTATTCATATACATTATTATCTTTTAAATATTATATTTTTTATATTTTCAGTATTTAAAACTAAACATTTAAATTATTTACTATATAATACTGTGAATATTATTATAAATAACTAAAATATTATTCAATTGTAATGAATTGCGAGGGTAGAGGGAAAATTGATGTCTCTTTGAATTTATCTATTCTAGAAGAAAGTATATTTGAGATCTTAATTTGTAAATTAAGTGTATAATTACAAATTATAAATAAAATTTCTTACCTTTAGAGCTTGAAACTTTATAAGATACACTAGTTTTTACTTTGACATCGTTTCCAAGATTCTTAAAATCAAATCCATCTAAAGTATGCATCGCTACTCTCTTATTTCTATTATCATTTTCAGTCATATTGTCAGGTGGATTTGTTGGTTCTGGCTCTTGTTTAGGTTCAGGAGACGGTTCTGGTTCAGATTTTGGTTCCGGATTGGGTTCTGGCTCCGATTTCGGCTCTGGTTCTGGTTCAGGTTTTGGTTCTGGGGCTGGCTCTGGTTCCGACTTTGGTTCTGGTTCTGGTAGTGGTTCCGGGGCTGGAGTATTCGCTATAAATGAAATTATGTCAATATAAATAAACTTAATGTATTTCTAGATGTATATTTTAGTTGGAAATAGTTTTTTGTAAATAAATCCTAATATTAAATATCTTCTCATTGTCATTTTAGATATTAAATTACTTACGGGTGGTAACGGGTGGGCCCAGCACTGGGAAGTTTTTACATTCTTTCTTCAAGCCCTTCGGTCGCCAGCCAAGTGCTGAAATTGAAAAATTGAAAGCCGTTTCAATTTACATAGTAAGAGATATTAAATAACATGAGAATATTGTTAGCGATCATTATTCTTTTATTTGTGGATTGCTATTAAATTTACTATATTTGTTTATTATGCTGAGGTGTTTATAACGTTTACATCCGGTTTAACGCTATTCCGAAAATTTTGAAATTTAATCAAAACTTTTGTTTAGTCGTCGTTTTCACGACAACTGTGATTGGTGGCCTTATTATTTTTGAGTAGGGAGTTTTTACAAGAAATGTAGCATCAGGGAATGAAGGAGCATTCGCCTAGTGACAGTTCTTAGTTTGTATCAACATTAGTATTGTGTTAAAAAAACATTGAAAGTGTGTAATATAATGAGAATAGTATTACTTAAACTAAAATATATAGATTTATTTCAAATTATGACATGACAAAACATGAATTACTATTGTGAACCATTTCCTGTTCGAAACTTTGTTGGTTCACTACTAATAGAAATAAGACAAAACTCACCACTGACTTAGACTTATTTGTTGCTTAAATGCGAAATATTTTTTTCGCCTAAACGGCCTTTAAATGTACGTCAAAAGCAGCTGAGAAACTTTCCTTTTTAACGTTTTTAGAATGTTTGTTTTTAGGTGTACTTTGTGTGTTATTCCCTTTTTTGCTTTTAATTATTTTGTTTCTTTCTATATCATTTTGATTGTAATGTAAATCTCCCAACGATTTTAGGTTAACCAGAAAACTTTAAACCCGCCTTTTTTTTGTATATCATGTGTGTTACCTGCATAGGAGGTGCCGTTGACCATCATGACCACCTCCACTTCGGCCTCCTCCTTAAGAACACGCCAGTACAAAGCGAACTCCTTGGACAACTGTTTCTTTGTGTATAGAGACAGGTTAATATTTCTATCTTTCCATGGTGCCTCTGAAGTTGAAAAAAAAAATAATTGAAAATCTATTGTAATTGAATAGACATAATGAAGACCTTCTCCTCCAATTTGAAACATGGTAAAGATCTCAGACAGAGATCAGATATAGCAACTAATCTCAGAGGGAGTTTAGCCACGATGACCAATCTCAGAAACACAATTTATTGTAACCCATTTTATGGAATGAATTGCCATTGTAAAGTATCACGGAGAGAGAGATTAGTCTCTGTAAACAATCTCATTGAAGGATTAAGAACCATATAAATTAGTTACACGATTTTTCTGATATCAGTAAAAGTGACAAATGTCTAAAAGTCTTTGACAGTGACTAATCTCAGATAGAGATTAGCCTCTGTCACCAATCGCAATGAGAGATTAAGAACTATATAAATTAGTTACATGATCATTCTGAGATTAGTAAAAGTGGCAAATCTCTAAAAGTCTTTAACAATGGCTAATGTCAGAGAGAGATTAGACTCTGTCACCATTGAGAAATTAAGAACCATATAAATTAGTTATAGTTTTCTGATATCAGCAAAAGTGACAAATCTCTAAGTCTTTGCCAGTGGCTAAAATCAGAGAGACATTAGACTCTGTCACCAATCTCATTGAGAGATTAGGAACCATATAAATGAGTTACATGAATATTCTGATTAGTAAAAGTGGCAAATCTCTTAAAAGTCTTTGACAGTGGCTAATCACAGATTGAGATTAGACTCATTTACCAATCTCTCACGTTACTAATTTCTAACCACCATAGAAATTAGTTCTCAAAATGAGATGAGTCACGGTGACACAGTTCTTAAAGAGATGGGTGAATCATAAAAGGAGATTGCCACGGTGACCAAACTCAGAAATACAAATAATCGTGACCCATTTTATGAAATGATTAGACATGGTCACCAATCTCAGAGCAATAGATGTAACTTTATTACCCAATAAAAAGATAGAGATTAGACATGGTAAAGCACATTGGCATAAATTAAAATTATAAACAATTTTGAGCTGACAACACAAACTATTTTATCAAAAACCTGTCCAGCTTTCTAGAAGTTTAATGACATCCATAGAAGTCTTTTATAAGTTATAACAGTCATTTAAAGGTAAGCAGCCTATTGACGTCCCACTGCAGGGTTTTAGAGTATAGACCCACCACGCTGCCCCACTGTGCATTAATAGATCACACATATACAAAGTTTTTGTTACATCTTAGTGTAAAATACTTACTTTTGTTACACCCTTTCCCATAGAAACCGAGGGGACAGTAGCATTGTTTACTGGGAGACTCGGTAGAGTTTGTATCCAGGCACTTCCCTCGGAGACCGCAGTCATTATCTTCCCCACATTCATCAGCGAACTGGCAACGTGGTCCGCTGTGCATCTTATGGCATTTACAGCGTCCCAGAATATGGAAACCTCTACCAGAACATGTTTCATGGTACTTTTTACCTGAAAATAGTGTAAAGTCTGTTTCAAAGTCATCGTTTGGATAAATTGTGCGTAATGTATACCAGTTTTGTAGAAAGAACCCTCTTTAACTTTAGAATCAGAGGTCGGCAACCGTTTCTTATAGAACGGTTGTTGTGAAAATATTGGTGGGAGATACAAATTCTATGAGGATATTAGTGCAGCCGAAAATTACTATGAGGATATTGGTGCGGGCCTCATATGCTATGAGGGTATTGGTACGGGCCAAAATTGCTATGAGGATATTGGTGCGGTCCAGATATGCTATGAGGATATTGGTACGGTCCAAAATTGCTATGAGGATATTAGTACGGGCCAAAATTGCTATGAGGATATTGGTGCGGGCCACAAATGCTATGAGGATATTGGTACAGGCCACATATGCTATGAGGATGTTGGTAAGGGCCACATATGCTATGAGGATATTGGTACGGGCCACATATGCTATGAGGATATTGGTACGGGCCAAAATTGTTATGAGGATATTGGCACCGGCCAAAATTGGTATGAGGATATTAGTACGGGCCAAAATTGCTATGAGGATATTGGTGCGGGCCACAAATGCTATGAGGACATTAGGACGGGCCAAAATTGTTATAAGGATATTGGTACGGGCCAAAATTGCTATTAGGATATTAGTACGGGCCAAAATTGCTATGAGGATATTGGTGCGGGCCACAAATGCTATGAGGATATTGGTAAAGAGCCACAAATACTATGAAGATAATGGCACGGGCCACAAATGCTATGAGGATCTTGGTCCGGACCACATATGCTATGAGGATGTTGGTACGGGCCACATATGCTATGATAATATTGGTACGGGCCACATATGCTATGAGGATATTGGTGCGGTCCACATTTCATCCCATAAACATAATTTTTAAGATACTTATCTAACAATATTTATTGGGACTTTTATTTCTATAACCTACGGACTCCTGCTGCCACATAGGTTGTCGACCCCTGCTTTAGATTATAAGTATATGCTATACGTTATATAATCATCATTCGTACGTTGGAAAGAATTTGAGACTATGCTTTAAAAGCCTATCTAAACAGAGAACTTTTAATTGATTGACTTCTTTGCAGAGCTTCTGGATTCCGTGACGAATAAAAAACAACACTCACGTGTTACAATGTCGATATCAGCACATGACCAGAACCTGTAGTTGGCCCCCCATTCTCCTGCCTCCCGCTGCAGTTGCAACGTGCAGTTATCACAGGTGAAATCACTTGGTAATCGGACCTCGTACTGTTGAGCACTGGAAGACATAAAGACTGTTGTATAAAAAAAGAAAAAATTTAGTAATAATATATAAGGTAAGGTAAGGATCAGGTTTATGTCCAATACCAATTGTTGGGGACGGAAGCATTGGAACGAGCGCATCGCCAGTGTTGACTAAATCTGATAGGTTGACTGCCGGCCCCGCTGTCGCCCTTTCTCCCGCTCGTCACGTCAGCACGTAAGTGCCGGGTGGAAGAATTGTATAAAATAGCCCCCCCATTTCGAAATACCAAAACACCGAATATCGAACCCCAAGCCCCCAAGAACCTTTGCAGACCATTGAACCTGGAGGAATTTCTAAACCGTTTGGATCCCTCCCCAACACCAACCCTTAAACATAATAATGAAGAACTGGATTTGGTAGATAATATCGAATATGAACTTCCGCCTGCTTCCTTTATGTTCTTATTTACAATTTCTTTGAAATAGATTCCTAGTTGTTATGCAATGTTTTTAAAATAATCTCGAAGCTAAGTAACATAACGTTATTTTCTTTTTTGAAGTGAAACTCCATTATGAGGATGAAACGCGTGATTAGCGACACGAAAATGTGCAGCGTAATGTAATATTTATATATAACATGTGGCATTTTAATTTGCCACTCATTTAATAAACTATTTTTCATAAAATGTAAAATACAAATATGAGATTTCAATGAATTATTTGTATTAATTTTCGACACTTTTAATGTTTTAATGACAATTAAATTCATTAAATACTCGGAGATCTAAAATTTTACATTTGTATAAATATAAACGTGACTTAAAAATTAGTTTGCCAAAGAAGTTTCACTTCTGATATATCTATGTAAACCGATAATTGTTATTTTAATACTGATATCCTACTTTGACATATTTGAACAAAAAAAAAAGCCAAAAGAACACGGTAACTCTAAAATGCATATGGTTTAAAATACGTCTAATTACCAATAACCCTGTATATGTCTAAAATATATCTCGATTGTATAAGAGATAAGATAAAATACGTAAAGAAACACATATAATACCTGAAAATATAAAACTTACGTGGGATCATCGCGAACAAATTCTGAACCTCCTGCTCTTGGTGTCAAATCCAATAGAGGTCTTTCTAAGTAATCCAGTATTCTTAAGCTAAAGCCTCCCTAGAACACAAAGATATAGATTAAAAAGATACGCCCAACGTGGGGCTCGAACCCACGACCCTGAGATTAAGAGTCTCATGCTCTACCGACTGAGCTAGCCGGGCTTGTTATATCAGTTTAAAATATTACATAACTTACTCGATGTGCATATGCTAAGTGCCAATGTACTGTAAACGTTGAACCAGCTAAAAACGAAGTCCTTATTGAACCTGTAACAAAGAAAAAGTTATTAAAAAAATCAAACTAAACCTTACGTAATACCAGTTATTTTTATAGATGATATAATATTTATATAAGCGCCCTCTATGTGGTAATAGCGTGAAAATAATTACACATAACTGACAATAGATGTCGGGATAATACATAGAAGTTAACACAAGTGACGGTAGATGTCGCTAGAAGTACATATTAAAGGCTCGTTTTATTTAAATGAATATCTAATTATGCAGGCCTAACATGTGCCCACTTGTGACCATTCAGACGCCTTAAGCATTGTAATTAATATCTGTAAGTAATATTTTACTCAAAATTGATAAGGGATTTCTGACCCTTAGATGTGCATAAAAATGCAGCACATGAGATACATATGCATGATGCAACAAGTAATACATATACATATACATGATACAGATACATGATGCAACTTGCCATTTGCCTTCCCGTCCCTCGGGACCGCGTTTTTTTTATATTTTCAAAGGCATTGTGTTTCGGAAGAAAACACAAGCAGTCACGTCTTGCACTCAGACCGATTAAGTTATTTAGATCCTCTAAGTTCGTTTTAAGTAGTAATTAATAAATAAATTTTTATATTTTATTTTCTTTATTATTTTAAAGTTCGCCGTCCAAATTTGACTATCTTTTCTATTGATATAATTGATTTGATTATTGTTTATTTATTCTGGATACACTCAGGATGTGTTGTTATATTTTATTATATCATTCACGAATTTTATTATAGTTCCGTTATTAGGCATATCTATAAGGATATCTATCAAAACTAACAAGACTTACGTATTTAGATAATATGTAAGATTTATTTCACTCTTTGATTTTATTTGATTGACGGGATTTTAGTTTAATTTCAATTCATTTATGTATTATATTATATTTGTCACTAACATAGTTATAATTTGCATACCAACAATTTGGGCCAAATGTTGCTTCGAATAAAAAAAAATATTGTTATTATTAGTGAATCTTTCACATATCACGATCAATTTAAAAGCGAATTTCACACGAAAATGGTGTAAGTTATGTAAGTACTATTAAAATTTTACATATAATGCCTAAATATTGATTTGAATAGCAAAAATTACGAAAGCAATTTTATAGTACAAAGGTATGTAATGTATAGTATTATATTGTAAAAAATGCAAAAAGTCTATAAATATTTCATTATCTTATTATATTGAGATATTGGTACATGTGCATAGCAAAAATATTAATTATAGGAATATAACTATTGCGCACGAATAAAATGAATGTTAAAGGTAGGAAACACAAATAAGATAAGCGCCCTCTATTGAGTAATATCTTTAACAGAACAGAACCGAAGTTACTATAGATGTCACTAGTAGACTTTATACAATAGTTTCGTTAAGTATACAATAAGATATCTAAAAATTTACTTATTACAATTTATTACCAGTAAAACGCAATTATTTTCAATACAATTATTTATTTATTCGTTTATCAGTACAAAGTATGAAATAGTGTGATAAGAGAACGTTATGGTATTAAAAAAGATGTAGTGACTAAAATTGAGAAAGGTATGCTTAGATGGTTTGGGCATGTAGAGAGAATGAATGAAAGGAGACTGACAAAAAGGACTTATGAGTCAAGAGTGAATGCGAAAGTTGGGAGGGGAAGACCAAGGCGAACGTTCCTGGATCAAATCCAGTACATTTTAAATAAGGTCAAGAGTATTTTAAGACGAACTTATATAAAAGGTTTGATAAGAATGAAAGATGCGAAGTAGATATGTAAGGATCGTGGCAAGTGGAAGGACGAGGTCTCTATATAACCCTAACGAAATAAGGGCGTGATGCTATGAATGTATGTTTATCAGATTCTTCTAGTTGTCTTACAGCCATAATAAATTTTCCAGATGAAGCCGTAATTCTTATATATTAAACATAAATCCTTATGGCGCAGTGGTATAATTAAGGGACGAGACGATTGACGACCATTTATTACGCAGTACAAAGACACTGATGTTTATGAATTTACAATACTTTAGCTTTGATGAACAAAGACTAATTGAACAGATATATTAAATGATAATGTGTTTGTGCATACGGCACATCCTCTTTAGTGCTCGGCGTACCGACTACCCCAACGTTTTTTTTTTATATATATTTACGACAGACAAACGAGCTGGCGGGTCGCCTGGTGGTAAATGATCACCAGAAGGAGAACTGTCTGCGTTGCCGGCTCAGAAGGTGGGAGTTTATTTGCCTCTTAAACAATTGTTAGCGATCATGATTGTTATTTGTGGTTTTTATATCAGTGAAACATTCACATGCAGTTTAACGCAATCCGGAAATTCTCAAATTTAAAAAGTCGTCGTTTTAACGACGACTGTGATTGGTGGACTTATTGTTTTTGAGTTGGGCGATTATTTAGAGTAGGGTATAAGAGGGGTAGCACAGGGGAATGAAGGAATGTTCACCTAGTGACAGTTCTTACTTTACTGTGTACAAAGTAAACATGTCAGAAGTGAAACTTCGTTGTCAAACTAATATTTAAGTCTCGTTTATATTTATACAAATCTAAAACTTCAGATTTCCGAGATTTGGAGGGAGGGAAAACCAAATTATATTGAGAATTTAATGAATCTAATTGTCATAAAAATATTAAATGTTTGTTTAACGCGTAAGCGTATTAATTGTAAATCGCTGACAGTTATGCCAAACGTCATAAAGTTTCATTAAAAAAGTTTGTGTTATCAAAAGTACAAAGGAGGTTATCTTGAATAGTTTGTATTGTAAAAACAACTTCGGAGGTTACATTAGAAATGTTTATATTGTCAAAAGCACTGAGGAGATTACATTAAAAAAAGTTCATATTGTCTAAGCTCAAAGGAGGTTACATTAGAAAATCTTATATTGTCAAAAGCACTTGAAACAATCTGTATTATCATAAGTACAAAGGAGGTTATATTAGAAAAGTTTATATTATCAAAAGCACTAAAAAGATTACATTAGAAAAGGTTATATTGTCAAAACTACTAAGCAGGTTACATTGAAAAAGTTTGTATTGTCAACAGCACTAAGGAGGTGATAATGTTTTCTGTAACATTGTTAGTTTTTTCGTTAGTAAGTACCTTATCCTGACTATAACAAAATAGAACATCAAAAGAATTATCAAAATTGGTCCAGAACTCACAATATAACTCTAGCACAGTAGATTATTGCAACATCTATTTTTGATTATAATCTTTTTCAATAGAACCTTAATAATGTTCATACTTATAATTTACATCAATAACGGTCATTGAGCGACCACTAAGTACATTTTGTATTATTTATTCAAAATTTTTTTATCCAAGTAGAACTTTACAGCACTTTTGAATCGTCAAATGTAAATTTTTAACCCACACACTGATCTACAACTGGCGATGGTATTAAAGAACGACTTAAAATCTAAAGAGTCGTGAACCGAACGAAATTCCTGAGAAGAGTCCACAACAAACCATTATAATGTATTATATTTAAATTATAACAATTCGTTTACATGTAAGCGTTTTCATCGTCTAAGTAATCCTTGAAATTGTCTTCGTCTGGGAGTTTACTTATAATAACATTCAGTTTAGTTTTATTTGTATTAAAAAATAATATAAAATAAAAGGATATATATCGACCGTGACAGGACTCGAACCTGCAATCTTCGGATCCGAAGTCCGACGCCTTATCCATTAGGCCACACGGTCACGTGGAATAACCTGTTAGAAACGACACTTGGACCTTAGGGGATGCGCGCGCATTTCTTTTTAAAAGGCTTTTCTTTTCAGCTTCAATACCAGCAAATACAGTGAAAATGTGCAACGCTGCTTTGGATATAACCATTAAGCGTACTAATTGTTGTTATTAGGCATTTGGATAATCGATATGTAGTCCTTTTCTTAGTTAATATCATTTTGCTCCTGCTTTGCCTGCTTTCGCTGCTTTGCCTCCTGTATAAAGCGGGGTGGTTCATTCTACACTATTAAAAAAAAAAGGTAAGTACCAGCGTAAGTATAACTTAAGCACCTCATATAACTTAAGAAATGGAAATAAAATTGCTGTAAATTCTAGTAGGCTACATAAAATTGACAAGTCATTCAAGGGTAACTGTATACGGTTCTATAACAAACTCCCAGAAGAAGTTACAAAAATGTCTCTTAATAAATTTAAATCTTTTATTAAAAGAAAACTAATTGAGAAATCATTCTATAATTTGAAAGAATACTTAGAAGACAAAAAAGCGTGGGAGTGAATGAATTGCTCTATATATATATAGATATAGAATATTTTTAAATTAAATATTGTAATGATGATAAAAAAAAAAAAAAAAAAACGTACACCCGACTGAGTTTGTTGTGGGCTCTTCTCAGATCAGGGCGCGAAGGAACCCTCGTAACTTTAGATTGTAAGTCGTTCTTTTATGTTATCATCAGTCATTCATTTAAATAATAAATAGAAAAAAAAAACGATATTTGACGATTCAAAAGTGCTGTAATAGGCCTACTTGAATAAAGATATTTTGACTTTGACTTTGACTTTAAGTAGCACCCCATTAACGTCCCACTGCTGGGCACATTCCTAGTAAAGAGGGTTGTAATAGCACAGATCCACAAAACTATTCTAATGAGGATTGACAGGGCTCACATATTCCTGAATTGCTCCCGAGATATATAGGTTTCCTGACGATGTCTTCCTTCACACAAAAGCAATATGATGTATTTTAAACAGTAGGATACTTAGATTTCACAACACACAGTTTGTTTAGTTTACTAATTGTTGAAAAGCTCATTTATTTATAAAGGCTATGGGGGGTAAAATGACACTCAAAAATGTAGCAAAAACGACGTTTTTTTATTCCTTTTGAGAGCTCCCGTTGCATGTGTAATGTAAACGGTAAAAGTTACGCAACAATTGTGTATGACGGAATTGTTGCTCATAAAAAGTTGTAAAATAAAGCCCACGATAGCATATGTTTATCTCTTAAGGTTTGATCACTGTAACCTGTTCTCTTTTGTGACGTAAGTAACGCGTATCAGGTAGAAGAATAATAAATTTACGAGTATAATTACATAAAGAACATATTATAGTCAGAAGGCCTTTGACTTAGAATACGTAGCATCTAGGTAGGTGGTAATTAGTCAAGGCCGAAACCTTCCACTAGTGTAGATCTAAACAAAGATTCCTTTTTTTTTGCGCTGGGAAATGCTTTTACGCACTTACCCTGACCAGAATGGGTCAGGAGTGTGGGACTCAGCGAGGGAAGAGACTTCGCAATACCCACTAAAACCCAGCGGAACCCTCTTCATCCGTGAGACACCAGAGGTTCAGCTTGTGCATTCTTCCCTGGTGCCCTAGATGAGTCCGACTGAGAAACAAAGATTCCTAAATTAAGTCTCGACCGAATTTTATTGCCTTTAGTCGAGTATTGGTCTTAGGGAAAATCTTTGAAGACCAAAATATGGGAAATTTAATTCCAAACAACTTTGGTAATTAAAATGTTTCGCTATAATTAAAAATATACGGGATATTGAAATAATAAAATGTTCCAAAATTGTAGAAAATTTAATTACGAACAGCTTTAATTATTATCATTTTTGGTGTAAATTTGCAAATAAAGAAGTTTTTGACAAATTAAAAAAAATCTCTTTTGGAGTCTGATTCTAAAAATATCGATCCCATGAAAAAAAGTATAAGGACCAAAATTGTAGGAAATTTAATTACGAACAACTTTGGTTATTATCATTTTTTGTGTAAAATTGAAAATAAGCGAGTAATTGAATAAACAAAAAGTAACCCTCAAATCCAACATGGCGGCTGACGCAACAGGTTGCAGATTTCGAAATACCGCCCACCCGATGTTTGCCGAAGAAAAATTGCTACAGTTATTGCAATGTCAAATCCTAATTAGACTGGGCTAATTATATTATTTCGAGTTTGATACATAAGAGTGAACAATAAAGTAATTAAAGTCAAGTAATGTTATTTTGCTGCCTCATTGCTAGTGGTTAGCATGTTCGACTACAGACGTGAGGTCCTGGGTTCGAGGTCCCGAGTCGGGCCAAATCTATATTGAGTTTTCTATTAACATTTTCTCAATATTTGCTCGAAGTTGGGTAGTTGGCGGTGTGCTCCATTCCTGTGCCTCGAAGAGCACGTTAAACCGTCGGTCCTGCGCCTGATCTCTCTTCAGTCGTGTCGGATTCCCGTCACATCGGACTATGAGAGTGAAGGAATAGAGAGTACACTTGTGTACTATGCCTGCCAATCCGCAGTGGAGCAGCGTGGTGGGTATAGGCTCTCTTTTTATACTAAGTGCTAGGAGACCATTTCCAAAATCGAAGACAGACGATAGTACTGATAGTGTCGGATTGCCGTCACATAAGACTATGAGAGAGAAGGAATAGAGAGTACACTAGGGTACTATGCCTGCCAAACCGGAGTGGAGCAGCGTGGTGACTCTATGCTCTAACTCTTTCGTATGAGTGACGAAACCTCTGTCCAGCAGTGGGACGTTAATGGGCTTCTTAATATAATTTTAAGGTTATATCGATAAATCGTTCTATACACTTTGAGCATTTAACTTATGTAGATCTAAATTTATCTTATTGTTTCATATATTAAATAATAATAAAAAAAATTAAATAATATTTCAAATGCTTATTAAAAATAGCTCTCTAAATAAAAATGTTTCGCAGCCGGTAGGATTCGAACCTACGCTCCCAGAGGGAATCTGATTTCGAGTCAGACGCCTTAACCACTCGGCCACGACTGCTTACGTAACAAATTCGAAATACCCCTACAAACAGTTTAAACCATCTTTCAGCCACAAATTAATTAAAATAGTCTTTATTCAAGTAGACTCAAAAATTCCTTTTGAATCTCCAGTTTAAAGATGATTCCGCTGAAAAGAAACCGGCAAGAATGTCAGCGGTTACTTAAAAATGCGTATGCTCAAACCGACAAATGATTTCTGAACAATCTTCACTCTAATATATCATTACAAGATTGCTGTATAAATGAACTTACATAATATAATAATAATATACAAATAAATGGTTCATATAGTTTAAAATTACAAATCACATTGATGAAAATATCTTTCCCTAAGCCAAGGTGTGCTCTAAAACCCTCTCTCCTATGAATGAGGAGGTCAGTGCCCAGCACTAGGACGTTAATGGACTGCTACTTACCCGAGCTTGTGAGTGTGTGTATGTGCATGTATGTGCCAGTGTAAATGAGTGCGTTAGAGAGTGTGTGTGTATTGTGAAAATGAAAGTTATACAAAAGGTAAGTCTTCAGTTTTGTCATAATTAAAAGTAAAGAGATATTTAATACGATTTGTGCGTGTGTGCGCGTGTGTGTGTGTGTGTGGGTGCGTGCGCGCCTGTATGTGTGTGTGAAGATGAAAATTATATAAAAGGTGTAAGTCTTCAGTTGTGTCATAATTAAGAGTAAAGAGACATTTAATACAATTTGTGTGCGTGTGTGTGAGAAAGAGAAAGAGACTGTATCTGGGTGAGCGCGCGCGCGCCTGTGTGTGTGTTGTGAAAATGAAAATTATATAAGAGGTGTAAGTTTTCAGTTTTGTTATAATTAAGAGTAAAGAGACATTTAATACAATTTGTGTGTGTGTGTGTGTGCATCTGTGTGAGAGCGCGCGCGCCTGTGTGTGTTAGCGCGCCTGTGTGTGTGTGTGTGTTGTGAAGATGAAAATTATAAAAAAGGTGTAAGTCTTCAGTTTTGTCATAATTAAGAGTAAAGAGACATTTAATACAATGTGTGTGTGTGTGTGTGTGTGTGAGCGCGCGCGCGCCTGTGTGTGTGTGTGTTGTGAACATGAAAATTATATAAATTTTGTCATAACTAAGAGTAAATAGATAATTGATACAATTTGCATTGCATTTGTTTTTTGTTAACGAATAGATGTTTACAATTTTGTATATGTATGCACGTGTATGAGTATGTCTGTTTGTATTATATGAATTCATTATTTCAATTTTTGATGTTATAAATGTTTATGTGATGTTAATAACGGAACAGATATTTGTCGATCTTTTATTTAAAAGTTTCCTAAAGTATCAACTATCAACAATTTATTTTATTCCTAATATTTTGATAAATAAAAAGAAAACAATGGAAATCAGTTCAATGGCTTGTTTTGAGGCACTTTTTTTGTTTGAGGTGGTAATTTTTCCTATGAGTCAGGTCGATCGGGCCGTCGACCTAGGTTAAGGTCATTACGTAAACACTAGAATGACCAGCAATTGCCAACAGGTCTTGTAGGCTGTAACTGTGCCTATTTATTAGAATTTTATGAAGTACATATAGCGTAGGATAACCTGTGCGTGGAGGAAATTTTCGAGCTTCACGGAAGTCATGAAAGGAAAACATATTAGTGTGAAAATAAGTAAGTAAGTAGCAGCCCATTTACGTCCCACAGCTGGTCACAGGCCTCCTCACTCCGAGGAGTGCGGGTTTTTTAGAGCATAGACCCACCACACTACACAGGCATAGTACACAAGTGCACTCTCTATTCCTTCAATCTCATAGTTCGATGTGACGGAGAGAGATCAGGCGCAGGACCGACGGCTTAACGTGCTGCCCGAGGCACGAGGGTGGATCACACCGCCAATTTCCCAACTTCGGGCCAATATTGAGAAATTCTTAATAGAAAACTCAATATTGATTTTTTAATTGGCCCGACCCGGGACTCGAATCCAAGACCTCATGTCTGTAGTCGAACATGCTAACCACTACACCAATGAGGCAGTAAAGTAAGTAGTAGTAGTAGCTCTTTAACGTCCCACTGCAGGGCACAGGCCTCCTCACTCCGAGGAGCGAGGGTTTTCAGAGCGTAGACCCACCACGCTGCTCCACTGCGGATGGCAGGTATAGTACACAAGTGCACTCTCTATTCCTACACTTTCACAGTCCGATGTGACGGGAATCGGACACAACCGGAGAGAGATCAGACGCAGGACCGACGGCTTAACGTGCTCTACGAGACACGGGGGTGGATCACACCGTCAACTTCCCAACTTCGAGCAAATATTGAGAAAATCTTAATAGAAAACTCAATATTGATTTTTGAATTGGCCCAACCCGGGACTCGAACCCAGGACCTCATGTCTGTAGTCGAACATGCTAACCACTACACCAATGAGGCAGTATAGTGTGATGTGTGAAAATAAAGAAAAAACTATTTGAATAAATAAAATACAGATAAGTCAGTACATACCTTTTGGCATTCCACAAGGTGGTTTTGTTCTGGAATTATCCAGAAAGTCCAAGTCATATTTCCTTGCTGGGGGATATGTTAAAGCCACGTGTCCACCAACACACACAAACACTGCACTTAGAGCACACACAAAAGTCACACCCACAGCCATCTTCATTATATTTGCTATAAGTATCACAACATTTCAATTGTAACTATTCCCTTCCTGTATAGAGCAACTATACTGTCACAACAGTGACGTCATTACAACATCTTCCGGAACAACTCCGTAGCGGTAAACTTGACCCTGAAACAAAGAAAATAAGTTGTTTAAAAACTTTTATGAACTTTGTCGCGCTTTCACGCCAAAACTACTAAACCGATTTAAATGAAGCCTAAGAAAGGATATAGGACATTTAACGCAAACAACGTAGACGCTCACTAATAATGTAAAAAGTAAAAAAGTAAGTAGCAGCCCATTAACGTCCCACTGCTGGGCACAGGCCTCATCACTCATACGAGAGAGGGTTATTAGAGCATAGACCCACAACGCTGCTCCATTGCGGGTTGGCAGGCATAGTACACAAGTGCACTCTCTATTCCTTCACTCTCATAGACCGATGTGATGGAAAATCCGACACAATCGAAGAAAGATCAGGCGCAGGACCGACGGCTTAACGTGCTCTCCGAGGCACGGGGGTGGATCACACCGCCAACTTCCCAACTTCAGGCAAATATTGAGAAAATCGTAACAGAAAACTCAATATTGGTTTTTTTTTTAATTGGCCCGACCCGGGTCTCGAACGCAGGACCTCATGTCTGTGGCCGAACATGCTACCCACTAGACCAATGAGGCAGTCTAATAATGTATTTCCCCATATTCCCACAGAATGCAAGATCTCCAAACATATTCTATAGATTGACTTGAATCTCATCATATATTATCCTTTTGTGACGTAGTCTCTTACTAAAAATGTGTTTACTCATATTCCCACGGGATCCGGGTATAAACGATTATCCTTTACCATTCACCCTTTGATTTGACATTTTCATTCATGTACCTTTCGTGACGTAAACTTTATTTTCTTTTATTAGGAAACCAACGTTATATACAATGTTTACTTATGCAAAATCATATTACATATAATAATAAAGTTCTACATTATCCCACTTATAGGCTAACTTGGCATGCAATACAAATATGTTACGTCTACAAATAAACTTAAATAGTAATAAATCGAAAAAACTTATATATAAGGGAACTACAATAAAAAAGGGTGAAAAGAAAAGAAAATCTAGCTGTTCATTAAATACGATTTCAATTTTAACAACTCATTTAAGGGTAATTGCATACGTTTCTATAATAAATTCCCACAAGACGTTCTAAAGATGTCAATTAATAAATTCAAAGTCTTTGTTAAAAGAAAGTTGATAGAAAAATCGTATTATAAGTTGCAAGATTACCTAGACGATAGAAACGCTTGGGAGTGAACAAATTGCTCTAATTTTAATTAAAATATAGTAAACTAATTTGTTATTGTAATGATGATGGTAAAAAAAAATACCCGACTGAGTTTGTTGTGGGTTCTTCTCGGATCAGGGCGCGAAGGAACCCTCGTAACTTTAGATTTTAAGCCGTTCTTGAGTATATTAGAATCAGAGTGTGGAAAAAAATATATAATTTGACGATTCAAAACTGCTGTAATATGCCTACTTGAATAAAGATATTTTTGATTTTGATTTTGATTTTGATTTACGCTTGAATGAAGTGGAGAAGTCGCCAAAGATATCTATATTTCTATTTATGGCAGCATTTACTCCATAAACTTACACTAATCACGGGTTTTCACAGAATCAAGAAGTACGCGGGAAACAGCAAACAAATAAATAGCACCTACTGAAAAGTTTGTTTATTGGTTTGAAGGAACTTATCTCAGAAACAAGCGTTTTGAATTGATAAATTCTTTCAACGTTGGATAGTCCGTTTGTTGGAGGTTAAAACTCTCGTTAAGACAATGTTTAGTTTATTTTTATATATATAATCTGTACATATTACTTTTAAATATCACATATTCGATACATCAACGATTATTTAGCGAGCTTGTAAAATTATATAGTACATTTAAAGATATTTTTTTTGAATGAACGCCCTTATCTCGAGAACTACTATTACGAATTGTAAAATATTTTACTGTAAAATAGCCTTTTTATCCAGTAATGGTATAAGCTATATAACATCACATTACAATCAATAGAAGCGGAATACGAATGAAAAATGTTGCAAAAACGGGGAAAATTTATACCTTTTGACTCATTGGTGTCTACTGCGGAAAATGTTGAAGTAATCGAAAAATCATGTATGATGGAATTGTTCCTCTTAAGAAGGTCAATATGGTAAGTAGTAAAGTAAGTAGCAGCCCATTAACGTCCCACTGCTGGGCACAGGCCTCCTCAATCCAAGGAGCGAGGGTTTTTAGGGCATAGACCCACCACGCTGCTCCACTGCGGATTGGCAGGCATAGTCCGCTCTCCAAGACACGGGGGTGTATCACACCGCCAACTTCCCAACTTCGGGCAAATATTGAGAAAATCTTGATAGAAAATTCAATATTGGTTTTTGAATTGGCCCAACCCGGGACTCGAACCCAGGACCTCATGTCTGTAGTCGAACATGCTAACCACTAGACCAATGAGGCAGTTCAATATAAAAGTCCGTAATGTTATGTTTATCTTTTAAGGTTGCCTCACTTTACCCTTTTTTATGGGAAAGATTTGTTCTCTCTAATGCTTGCAGCCTCTATATCTCATGAACTACAAATACGTATTGAAAAGTATTTCACTGTAAGATAGTCCGTTTATTGAGAAAGGCTATAAGCTATATAACATTATGTTACGACCAATAGGAGTGGAATAGCAATGCAAAATGTTGCAAAAACGGGGAAAATTTGTACCTTTTGAACCTTTTGTTACTGCATCTACTGCATAAACGGTTAAAGTTATGGAACAATCATGTAAGATGGAGTTATTCTTCTTAAAAAGTCCATAATGGTATATGTGTATGTTAGCGCCAACTGTGCGCGAGAGGGCGCCTCCGCGCTGCTCTATGAGCATAGAGCAATATAGTCTATAGATTATCGGTAGTCTCTGTACAGAAGTGGAGATACTTGTCAACTCTCGAAGCGTATGGTGACGGGCGCAAAAATAAGCCAGCTTCGTGATTTTGTAGGATTTTGTCGGGAAAGTGCGGTAATTCCACGCGTTAATTAATTTGTGGGACTAATGAAGTAGATAACTGCCTTATTGGTCTAGTGGTTAGCATGTGCGACTACAGACATGAGGTCCTGGGTTCGAGTCCCGGGTCGGGCCAATTCGAAATCGATATTGAGTTTTCTATTAAGATTTTCTCAATATTTGTCCGAAGTTGGGAAGTTGGCGGTGTGATCCACCCCCGTGCTCGAAGTGCACGTTTAGCCGTCGGTCCTGCGCCTGATCTCTCTCCGGTCGTGTCGGATTCCCATCACACCGGACTATGAGAGTGAAGGAATAGAGAGTGCACTTGTGTATTATGCCTGCCAATCCGCAGTGGAGCAGCGTGGTGGGTCTACGATCTAAAAACCCTATCAGGCAGGAGGCCTGTGCCCAGCACATGTGGGACATTAATGGGCTGCAACTTACTTTTTAATGAAGTAGATCGTCGCGTTTTGTAGGCCCATATCGTAGCCCTCTAGTGAAAGGTGGCGGGTCATAGCGCGGCTAGGTTATTTCGTACACGCGGTGGCCGCAGTTGAGCTTCCATTTTGGAGTAGAACAGAGAACCGGCATCGCCTACAGCAGCTTTAGATGCCTTGGCAGGTTACAGACACATTCCAAAAATACATACAAATACACATCACGTGATCATTCATCTGCCAGGGCTCGTCGCCATCGAGGAGATCGGTGCCGGGAGACCAGGTAGGTGTACAATTCACTTATATCTGTCCGACACCTAGGTGGATTCTCCCCTTAACATTCTCCTTCCGCCGTCTCGGGGACCGACTCGAACTGGACCTTTATGGACCGGGTCCAGGGTCGGGTCCATGCCACGGTCGACATCTTTTAAAGTTGGCTCATTATAACCTTTTTTATGGGAAAGAAATTTGTATATACCACAGTCAAAACATTATGCGTAAAAGTCGTTGGTAATAACTAGTATTCAAATAAACATTTGAGAAACGAACATGTATTTTCTCTTATTACATAATCAGCTATTTACGAAGATAAGGCTTCTTTTAAATTATACATGTAAACAAATTTAGACATTAAAAAAACGTGTTCTTTAGTGTTCGTGGAAATCTTTCATTTTGATTGAATATAAAGTTGGAACTTCTTGAAAATTTGAACTTAGGCTTATTCTTAAATTTTCGATATAAATAACCAGTTAAATCTAAAAATGTGTATTAAAAAAAGTAAGCCATTAAAAAAAACAATAATTTTTATATTATTAATCCTGGTAACAATAAAAACGAAGCCTCTTTCAAGTTATCCATGTTAACAAGACTTTGTTTGGTTGAACGCACTAATCTACTCAACTACGGGTTTAAATTGAAAAATACATTTAATATTTGTTAGACCATTTATTAAGGTAAGGGGTGTAAGGGAGAAACGCGTCCCAGTCCGTTTCTCCAAACGCCAACCTCACCTGCACGCGGTGCACCCTGCTTCTACCGACGAGGCTCTGGCGAACGACAAATGGCGGTACAACCATTCTCCATGCTGACCTAAATGCCACAGACCGACAACGGGCAGCAGCGTTACCGGTGTGATAAGGTCAGCACTGCGATCACCAACCCGTCTGCCAAGCGTGGGGATAATTGGCATAAACCACGAAATGATAGACACAAGGCAGCAACGGCCCCCAGTCCCCGGCAGCCCCGCAATTCCTAGCTCTGGCAGCGGTTATGGTAACGGCGGGGCAGGGGGTGCTAAGAATCTCGGAAGAGATTCCGCTGCCAACCCCGACGACTTGAACTGGCAACATACAACGCACGCACTTTGAGGACCGACGAAATTCGTCCGATAATCCTCTGTGCCTGAAGACCAAAGTCTTCGAACAGTGCGTTTTGCCAGTGATGACCTACGGTTCTGAGACTTGGTCGCTGACTATGGGCCTCATGCGGAAGTTCAGAGTCACTCAGCGTGCGAGTTTCTCTACGTGATCGAATTAGAAATGAAGAGATCCGTAGTAGAACCAGAGTCACCGACATAGTTCTACGAATCGCAAACCTGAAGCGGCAATGGGCGGGGCACATAGTCCGAAGGACTGATGGACGTTGGGGGCCGGAGGTGCTGGAGTGGCGATGATATAAAGAGGGTCGCCGGTAGCCGCTGGAGCCAGGCGGCGCAAGATCGGGCCTTGTGGACGTCATTACGTGAGACCTGTGTCCAGCAGTGGACGTCCATTTGTTGAAGCGGCGACGACGACGGCGAGACCATTTATTACGGAAGCTTATGACCTATAAAACATCACTTTACCACCAATACAAGCTAAGGTAAGTAGCAGCCCATTAACGTCCCACAGCTGAGCACAGGCCTCCTCACTCATATGAGAGAGGGTTTTTAGACCCACCACGCTGCTCCACTACGGATTGGCAGGTATAGTACATAAGTGCATTTTCTATTCCTTCACTCTCATAGTCCGACGTGACGGCAATCCGACACGACCGAAGAGAGATCAGGCGCAGGACCGACGGCTTAACGTGCTCTCCGAGGCACGGGGGTGAATCACACCGCCAACTTCCCAACTTCGGGCAAATATTGAGAAAATCTTAATAGAAAACTCAATATCGATTTCGAACTGGCCCGACCCGGGACTCGAACCCAGGACCTCAAGTCTGTAGTCGAACATGCTAACCACTAGACCAATGAGGCAGTCAATAATACAAGCTAAGTGACAATGAAAAATGTTGCAAAAAGGGAAATATTTCTATATTTTAAGAGCTTCCATTGCATATTCTTCATTAACTGTTAAAGTTACGCAATAATCTTGTATGAAGAAATTAAAACTCTTTAAACGTTCTACAAAAAAGTGCTAGATACCATATATCTACCTATTAAGCTATTACCTTTATTATGGCAATTCATTTTGAGTTATCTCTTATGTAGCGCAAAATTTGCGTTGGGCAGGAGTAAGGTATAAAGATTTTTATATTTTTTAAACAGTGGTAGTATAAACCAATTTAATACTACACAAGTCTATTTATAGGTATAATAAGGAAATAACAACGAGTATAATATTTACAAAATCCGTCAATTACTTCGCGCAACAAGAAACAGAACTGATCTAATTTTCTTTGTTGGCACATAATGGCCGCTTGTTTGTTGCAGCAGTTGCGATGTATAGAAATTACTGTTTATTATTGTCTTTTACTTTCTATAATGATTGCCGGCTATAAAACACTTTCACAGGTCTCATTTCCGACTTTGATATAACTTAAATTGAATGGATAGTCATCAATTTCGGCGCTTCAGCGTTTTTTGTTAGACGATACTTTGCTATCGAATAAAATTAACCGAAACGTTGGATATGAAAACATCCAAATTAGTTTGTAAAGCAAAAACACAGCAGAGGTTCCTTCTTATACTGTTCTACGATGACATTTTACGGAATACACATTTGTTTTAATAAAATACAAGGTGTTAGGAGATTGCTTCCGAAAGCGAATGGGAATTAAAATTAAAAGTTCAAACAAAGTACACTTGTTAGAAGTGAAACGTCTTTGGCAAAGCAATTTTTAAGTCTTGTTTATATTTATACAAATGTAAAACTAGATTTCCGAGACTTAGAGAAAGCGAAAAGGAAGATATGTTAGGAATTTAATTGTCATTAAAATATTAAGTGTCGAAAATTAATACAAATAATTTATTGAACTCACAAATTATAAATTGTAATTAAAAATGCCACGTGCTTTTTGTCCATGAGATGTTTTTGAATATGAAGTTATTTTTAGTTTATATTTCAGGAAAATTAGTATACCAAATTGTTGGCAAAAAATGCCACATGTTATTTGGAAATATTAAAACGACCTAACCTTCAACCGAATTAGCATATAAAAGGTTGCACATCTTCGTGACGTTAATCAATCGTTTCATCCGTGTAAAATTTGCCCGCATACCATCATAGATATTTAAAAAATATATTACTTTACTAAAAAAAACCAGCAATGAAACACAAAATTAAAAATAGCTGACGTCAGCTCGGGTCAACGACTGACACCAGCTGATTTTGAGTTTCATTGCTGTTTTTTTACTAATGTATTTTTTATAATAATAACGTATATATTATTGCACGTACTTTTCACCTATATCAGTAGATAACAAAAAGTAAAAGAGTAATTAATTCAAAATGAATCTGTCATTTCATACAGTTGTACTAACATGATGAAACGTAAATAATGCTAATAAATAGTTTTGAAAACATGAATTTTTTTTTCCGTTACATAATAAAAGGTGTCATTAGTACTATCGTCTGTATTTGTCTTCTGAAGCGGTCTCCTAACAACTTGTATATAGCACAATCGAGAACAAAATACAGTTAGGTCGTATATATAGGGTAGGTGTAACATAAAAGTAAAATTGCGACAATTAACATTATGCAGTGGATTTGTAATCCAGTTCGTTTTGCAAAAGGAGTCACGTCTGTTTTTAAAAAAAAAAACTTTGAAATCGTCAATTTTTTTTCAAAAACAAATAAATGAAACTACATTAAGAAATAGTTCAGTTACTAATGAATGCCTATCTAAAATTAGATGCTTTAAGAAATTTTATAGGTCTTTATTAAAATATAATTCAATAGAATGAGGATTAATACAGAGGAATGAATAATATGGTTTGCTTATTGTCGTCACTTTTATGAAATTTTAAAATGTAAAAAAGTAGTTATAGTGGCGTAACTACAGTTGTTGTAAATATGGTATTGTGGACTTTTTTGTAGATATTAATACATCATCTCAACCGATGGACGTCCACTGCTGGACATAGGTCTTCTCCAAGGATTTCCACAGTACACGGTCTTGTGCGGTTTGCAACCATCGGCTTTCGGCGACCCTTTTCAGGTCATCTGTCCATCTGGTGGGGGGTCTACCAACGGTTCGCCTAGCTATGTGCCCGGCCCATCGCCACTTCAGCTCGGCGACTCTTCGAGCTACATCAGTAACTCTTGTTCTTCTGCGAATCTCTTCGTTTCGGATTTGATTCCGAAGAGATACTCCGAGCATAGCTTGTTCCATCGCCCGCTGTGTGATCCTGAGCTTCCTAATAAGGCGCATAGTCATTGGTCATGTTTCGCAACCGTAAGTCATCACTGGCAACACGCACTATTCATATAATTTTGTTTTTAGACACTGAGGAATGTTCGACGAAAAGATTTGACGCAATTTTCCGTACGCACCCCATCCGAGTTGGTTTCGGCGGTTAACCTCTTTCTCGAAATTTAATCTACCCAACTGCACTGAGTGCCCGAGGTAGATATACTCATCTACTATTTCGAGTACAGAGTTTTCAACTATTACTGGGTGGGGTAGCAGATGAGAGTTTGACATGACTTTCGTCTTGCTCATGTTCATTTTGAGGCCCACCTGCATAGCATTAAGGTCTTCCAGAGACTGTGCCATAATGACTACATCGTCAGCAAACCGTAAATGTGTTATGTACTCGCCGTTTATATTGATGCCATATCGGTTCCAATCCAAGAGCTTGAGAAGATGCCGCTGCCAACCCCGATATTAATACGTTCTATAATATTGTAGGACATTATTTTCTTCTATCATCAATAGTTTCCGCAGTGCACACAATGACAGATTTTTTTGACCAAATTTTTAATACCCTGAGTTACGTTAACACTTTTTTATTAGGGATCCCTATTTTTTA
The DNA here is from genome assembly GCA_015832385.1 of Elymnias hypermnestra. Lineage (NCBI taxonomy): Eukaryota > Metazoa > Arthropoda > Insecta > Lepidoptera > Nymphalidae > Elymnias > Elymnias hypermnestra. The sequence goes on along the minus strand of JACTOM010000212.1, from coordinate 501,426 downwards.
AAAGAAAGTAATATAGCATATGTCACTCAGTGGAAATGCAGCTTTGTAATAGTGAAAAAAATTTTGAAATCGATCTAGTAGTTTTTGTGTGATAACGTTACAAACTTACATACAAAAACACAAATGTTTCCTCTTTTTAATATTAATTTACATACATACTCGTACATAGCATCACGCCTCATTCCCATAGGGGTAGGCAGAGACAACATACTTCCACTTGTCACGATCCTTGCATATCTCCTTCGCTTCTTTCAATCTCATTAAACCTTTCATACAAGTTCGTCGGTTTAGAGTACTCTTGACCTGGCCGTTATTTAAAATGTCCTGGATTTGGTCCAGGAACGTTCGCCTTGGTCTTCCCCTTCCAACTTTCGCATTCACTCTTGACTCATAAATCCTTTTTGTCAGTCTCCTTTCATTCATTCTCTCTACATGCCCAAACCATCTAAGCATACCTTTCTCAATTTTAGTCACTACGTCTTCTTTTATACCACAACGTTCTCTTATCACACTATTTCTTACTCTGTCACTCAGTTTTAATCCACACATACTTCTCAACGCTCTCATCTCTACCGCATTTATTTTATTTTTGTGATTCTTCTGCCATACCCAACTTGCACTACCATACATAAGCGTTGGCACCAACACTCCAGCATGCACAGCCAGTCTAGCCCTTTGAGACACCATCTGGCTATTCATAAAGGCACGCAGGGCACTATTTACCATATTCCCTGCATTACTTTCGTTTTGTTTACATTCACTTTCATTCTTTTCCATTTAAAAGCTTCATTCATATTATTTAGCATCTCCTGTAGCTCACACTTGTTCCCCATCTATCAAAATATTGCCATTCATCATAGATTCATCTCGTTCAAAAAGCATAACTTTCGTTTTGTTTACATTCACTTTCATTCCTTTCCCTTTCAAAGCTTCATTCATAATATTTAGCATCTCCTGTAGCTCGTTAGCGGATGACGCAAGTATTACTTGATCATCAGCGTAGAGTAAACATTTGATGAGTAATTCATTCATTTTTAACCCATACATACTTTCTTTTATATCTGTCAAACATTTATTGATGAATAGGTTGAACAGCTATATTTAGATATAAAAATTACAGCACTATGCCTCTTTAAGTGAATAGACTTATAATTAAAGCTTTCAATAACCTTAATTCAAGAGGTTGGTAATTTTATATTGTGTAATTGTTCATATGGCAGACTTTAATCGCACCTGTCCCAATACTTGAACGATTATATTTTTATCGACTATTTAAAATGAGAAATATAAGCCTTAATGCGAACATGTTAGTGTCTACATTAAATTAACGAAGATAAATCAGAATAAAGGTCTTATTACATTAACACAATACCGAGTTACAGTAAAACCATTTTTAACCGACTTCAAAAAAGGAGGAGGTTATCAATTTGTCTGTATTTTTTTTATGTTTGTTACCTCATATCTCCCGACGGGGTGGACCGATCTTGATGATTTTTTTTTAAATGAAAGGTGGTTAATCCGGTTCTGATGATGGCATCCATGAGAAAACCGGATAAATGTAAAATTTGCATTAAGCATTACAATTTCGATGATTCTTTTTTAATTGTAAAGGATGTACTTCAAGGGTTGTTTTGTGATAGTTTGGTTAGGTTCTGATGATGGATTCCATGACAAAGTCTTCTATAGGCTATCCAGGAAAGAATCTTCTATAGGCTATCCAGACATTTGAGTTGCCTACCGTAACTTAGGTATGGTCAAGTGCTAGTTGTAGTTAAATATGAAGATCATTGGATCTCCTCAACGGCTTACAGTAAGGGTGCGGTTTATGGCAGAAAATATAAGTGTCTGTATTCAAATAGCAATGAGCTTGCGTTTGTTGCTGCATTGCAACACAATTACTACAGATTCACTAAAAATATATAAAATTTTAACGACAGCCGAGGTACCTACATATAGGTGGGAGCTGCCAAGTGGACACGCGGGACACGCCTACCTTGGCTAACGCCGATTCCGAATATAAGAATACGAAGAACACTATAAAAAATACGCAATTATTTCTTACTTTTTAGAGCATATTAATGTATTTGTAAGTTTGTTTTGAAGGCAAATACAAACTGATAAATAATAATTTATCTCCAAATGACAAAATTTAAAGTATATCGCCACTTTCGTTATAGGATTGGAAAGTATTTAAATTGACGATTATAGTTTATTTATCATAATCGTCGATACAAATACAAGTTGATTTAGCAAGAATTTAACTAAATAATAAATGTACTTTCGTGAAATATTTGAATAAGTGCGTTAATAGAATGTATAAGTTAAAATATGTATGCGTCATGATATGAGTTTCTGTATTGACTGAGTAGAGCGTCGCGAATGATGACGTCGCGTTGGCAGGCTGGCGGAGCTTGTTTGTAGAGTATGATAGTTTAGTTTTGACTTTAAGTGTATTAGTAAAGCGTTAAGAAAGTATTAATGTATTGAGATGAATGTTTAATAGAAATGTGTGTATAAATATAGTAGTAAGTAACGCGTATACCTGGTATGAGGTAATTTCGAGAACAGCTAGTTTTTGTATATTATACATCAAAGTCCTCCGTTTCCATCTGTTTGTTTGCAATAAACTCAAACTTTTCACTGATATAGAATGATTAAGGCGAAATGTTTGTGTATCATTATCATTTGTCAAGGTTTTCTGTAAATTGAACAATATTTTATGAGAATTCTTGGAAGTCGAAAAACTAAAGCGCCTAGAAGCTTTAGTAGTTAGTTTAAAAAAAAGTCTACAAGGACATATATACCTTTGAAAGATCATTATGTCTATTTAATATTACAAAATATAGCAGTTATCTACAACTCTGTGTTTGAAAAGTTATTCGGGTTAATAGGTACAGTATTAATCCTTATTATCATGTAGGCGTGATATGTAAAGATTCATCTGTATTTGTATACGTGACCCCGGTCTTGAGGTCCCGGGTTTGATCCCCGTAAGTGCGAATTTAGGAATTTGCACTTTATAATTTGTCTGATTCTGGAATGGTGGAAGACTTTGGTTGTGGCTAGTTACCACCCTACCAGCAAAGACACGCTGGCAAGCAAAAGATTTGCATTAAATGTATTCTCTTTTCTGTCTGTTAAAAACAGCTTCTTAATTAACTTAATTATATTCGCCGTCCATTCAACTCGCCCGATCACAATTTTCGTAACGCTCTCGTCACACATTTAGCAGCTTACTCCCCAAGTGAAGCGTGCATAAAGAAGTTGTACTTCAAAAAGTTGCCGTTAATATAGTGTGGTGAGACCTTTACAATAATGAAGGTCGTTTATCCGGCAGTCCGTCACACTCCACGGTCACTCTCTAGCAATACTTTCACTGACATGATCTCGCACTCGTTGATACAGTATTTGCTTTAATTTATGTAATATTTTTAACGAAACCTTACATAATATGTTGAACACAACATTATTCTTGCTCTGTATATTCTTTTTAATTTGAAATTCCAAAAAGATTTATGTACCGTGTCGCATTAAATGGTAATAACATTATTAATTCATCGCTAATTTCCTTATTACGTATTTGACAGAGTTGTGAATCTTCTGGCCGTAATTTCAACGACTTATAAGTTATCTATATTCCACATTATCTAATACTAACGCTTTACCCCGGCTTCACATATGTTTCATCTGTCACAGCATCGCAAAAATGTAATAAACCTATTCTATGTTAATTACATATTTGAAATATGTTCATATAGCTCTCTTTTTAATTTCTGATGAATGCGAATGACTACATCTATAGTTACTACAGTTTGTTCGCGTTAAGAATGCAGTGAGTCATCATTGTTGCCTCGCTCCCAGTTGAACAGTTGCTGTGAACTTTCATTTGAAAAGATTTGATTGGTTATGGAGCGGGGCAAGGCGGGCCAACAATTATGCATATATTACTCACTGTATTCCTAACGCGAACAAACTGTACGAAACATGCGTGACCTGTTTTGAGAAAAACCCACAGCAATCTAAAAAAGATTTTCAGAGAATACTTAATTAAACAATCATATGAACAGTGCGTGTTGCCAGTGATGACTTACGGTTGCGAAACATGGTCAATGACTATGCGCCTTATTAGGAAGCTCAGGATCACAGAGCGGGCGATGGAACGAGCTATGCTCGGAGTATCTCTTCGGGATCAAATCCGAAACGAAGAGATTCGCAGAAGAACAAGAGTTACCGACGTAGCTCGAAGAGTCGCCGAGATGAAGTGGCGATGGGTATGGCACATAGCTAGGCGAACCGATGGTCCCAAGGTACTGGAGTGGCGACCACGTACCGGTAAGCGCAGCGTTGGTAGACCCCGAACTAGATGGACAGATGACCTGAAAAGGGTCGCCGGAAACCGATGGTTACAAACCGCACAAGACCGTGTGTTGTAGAAATCTTTGGAGGAGACCTATGTCCAGCAGTGGACGTCCATCGGTTGAGATCATTGTTTGGATTGATGATGTAATTTTAATTCTAGAAATGCATTTTTGGTAACATTTTGTTCATATGTGTATTTCCAATCGTCAGGAAAATAACAATTTTGTCTCCGGTTTTCAAAGGAATTTCGAGACAAAAATTAATTTATAATACTCGCTTATCATATAGCTTTTAATTGGTGTTTGAATTTTAAAAATCCATTCACTAGATTACTAGTTTATCAGTCACAAGCAAACAATGAAATATTTTTAAAATATTACACACTAAAAAACTTTTTATCTCCCAACTTGTTTCACCAGCGGATGTAATATTAAAGATACACGTTAAGCGTATAATTATACAAATTAAACTTATGTTTTTATATTTTTAATTATCTAAAACAACACTTTCTAATTTATGTTAAAGCATTGGTTATATATTTGCCAATTATAAATCGGTCTGCATGAGGAATTCTTTGCTCGTACAATAAATTTTATACGATAATGAATTCTCGTCGAGTAGCCGGGGAAAGTGGTAAAATAACCACTTGGGAATGTTTATATTCTAACACCTTAACCAACATTGGCCTTAGATTTGTATTGACAAAGTATTTCACTTTTTGTGTACGTCGTCATGGCTTCCTTGAAGACAATAAAACGCTCAATATTTTGTATAACTTTTTTCACTTGTCAATATCATCAATTTTACAACATTTACTTAAGACGCTGTTATAGCAATTCGAGTTTAAAACAGAATGAACCTTAACAATTTTTTTTTGTATGGACTGTGTTTAGCTGTTAGCCCTACTGGCTTTTACAGGGTAACCGGAGGGAGGACGGGCTTTTATGGAGGCCGCCATATTTCGAGTGCGAGCCCTGAAAAGGGCTCGCTGTCCGGGGAAACGCCGCTCCAAGGGCGTCTCCTACGAGACAGAGCCTCGGCTTGGTGCGACGTTATCGCAAAAACATCGTGGGAGAAGTCCACGTCCGGGTGACGTCAGAAATCGGTGACCTCGACTCCGCCGGCGGAGTCGCTGTGTATCGCTTGTGTAAGTGTTTGTCCCTACCTGGTATGGAAGATTGTCGATTGTTATCGTATCGTCGGGGTCGTTAAGGACATATTTAGGCCGTCTCTTCCTAGGCAGAACGTTGAGACGGATCCTATAAGAGGACGCGTTAACCACTAGTGGGTTCCTATGATTGATGGCTCTCTCGAAATAATTTTCGGAGAGCTCTTTGAAATAACTCTTTATCGTGGGGAGTTCTAAGTCCCTATGGTCTACATTTCGGACGTACCAGGGGCATCCCGTGGCCTTCCTCATGAATTTATTTTGCAGCGTCTGCAGACGGGCCAGTCTACAGTCTGGCACGTGTGCGAAGACGATGCTGGCGTACGATATGATGGTGAGGATGCAAGTTTTGTAGAGTGTCGCCTTGTGGCGAAGTGACATTTTACTTTTCTTGCAGATGAACCTTAACAACTGAGAACCCGCCTATTTATAGCACTGAATTTGCATTTGATACATCCAGTATAATGACTATCTTTTTTTAAAATTTATTTTGCAATATCTACAGCCCTGTTAAAACTAACATATAATCTAAATAAATTAAGTTAAAGCCTTACTAATCGACCGAGAGATTGCGCGTGGGTGTGAGTCTGTTTATGATTGAAGTGTGTGTGTGTGTGTGTGTGTGTGTGTGTGTGTGTGTGTGTGTGCGTGTGTGTGTGTGTGTGTGTGTGTGTGTGTGTGTGTGTGTGTGTGTGTGTGTGTGTGTGTGTGTGTGTGGAGTATGTGTTATATAATGAATAAAATACAAATAGAAGCTACCAATTCATATTTAAATTAATTGCATTTTCATTCTTTTTTAAACTTTAGTTTGTTGTTGTGGAAGACACCGACCTCCGAGGCAGATTTGTAATAATTTCTTTGTATGCGACAAATTATGGAATTATGAGAATGTGAAATAAAAAAGAGAGGTATTTGGCGCGTTCTATTCTGACTATAACTATACAGTATAATGACAACATGATTAACTAAATGTGCTCTATGTATAATATGTGCAAATAAACAATTCAATCAATAAGTTACATATTAAAGTTAAATTTATCATAATTAAATCCATAAGTTATATATTGTTAAATCAAACCTGTCGACATGTACGGCGTCAATGTTTTTTTTTTATAATTATATAATAACGTAAGTAAACTCTGCAGTATATAGAATAGTCAATTTTTTTAAAGAGTGTAACTTTTTGGTTATTTCCTGTTATTTTTCTGTCCATTGCCGCTTGGTTTCATAGAACCACTTCAATAAATGTTCAAAAAATTAAAAAATAGTTGTTCAAGTGTACCTCCGAAATTCTGTTTTCTAAGTTGAATTTCGCTCAATTTGCTCTATAGATATTTACAGTACGTATAAATAATTTAATGTATCTTTGAATCGGGCCCGTAGCTAACGTGAGTTTCGAAGATTGCTAACGCTCAAAACATGTATGGGAATGACGTTTCATATCGAAACATATTCAAAAATGAAACGTCATTCCCATACATTTTTTTGAGCGCTAGCAATCTTCGAAAGTTAACTTGTCTAAGGGCTCTGATATGAAATAGATTGACCTTCTCGATTGCATTAAAAATCAAGTTAATCTCCGTTTAAAATAAAGCGTGATTTTATTAACAATTCTTATTAAAAAGCTGCCGACCTTGATGGTTAGCAAATAAGATTGATATAAAAACAGCTGACAGATTAAGCAACAGTTAAACAGATATTGTAATTAAAGGAAACTGTTATGATACTATTTATATTTTATTGCTAGTCTATATGGAATCGTCTTCAATAAAAACTTATGTAAAAATTAAAGTGTGGTTTTATAAAACCACGATGCAAGTGTAAGTCTGTAATGCGGCACGTGATAGATAGAGCGAAAAATAAGAGGTGATTTAACACAAGGTGTAGTTTAGACTAAACGACTTAAGTAAAAACTGACGGCCTCGCTGGCGTAGTGGTGCGAGTACTCGCCTTGCTAGCAGAGGCCCCGGGTTCGATCCCCGGTAGAGCGAATTTAGAAAATCGTATTTTCTAATTTGTCTGAGTCTGGTCTGGTAGGAGGCTTCGGCCGTGGCTAGTTATCACGCTACCAGCAAAGAAATACCGCCAAAACACGCATAGTTTTAAGAAATATGTTAAATACGTCCTATTACACTTTGATTTGATTCCAGTTACACGTGAAAGCTTAACACATCGTAACCTACTAAACTATGCTTAAAGGAGTAACCATTGAGTTCCTTGCCGGTTTCTTCTCAGCCGAATCAACTTTTAGAATCAATTCAAAATTTTGATTTTTGGGACACAAGTCACTTTGCTTGGTGATACGTCATTGCTGGTAGGGTGGTAACTAGCTGATGCCGAAGCCTTCGAACAGTCCAAACTCGGACAAATTAGAAAATATGATATCCTAAATTCGCCCTACCGAGGGTAGAACGAACCCAGCACCACTTTTAGTTCTCGCTGGGAGTGTGAGTCTCAGCGAGGGGGAAACCTCACAATACACACTCAAACCCAGCGAAACCTTCTTCATCCATTAGTGGAACATCCACTGGCATATTCCTCTCTGATGTCCCGGAATAGTCCGACCAGAGAGAGCATTCACTGTGTTTTCCCACTCTCGCTCGTGAGCTTCTTTCAGCAAGATGAAGAGGGCCACTCCCGCTTAGCATCTTTCACTGGAGAGCATCTGCTATCACCACTACGCCAACCGTTAAAACCGAAGTTGTAACTACCCAAGACCAAAACCTCCCAATAAACGACTATAGATAGTTGGGTGACAACACTGACAGATCTGAAATGTTTGGAGTTATTGAGTAATGTAGAGGCAACTCTTAAAAATACCAAAAATCATGATGTAAGATTACGTGTTGTGCAATGCGAGGTAATTTTAACAAACGGAATAATTGTTTGAGATAGTCATTTGAACTGTCTCCGGAAGTAGTTGTTTTAGGAGAGGTAGTGCTGAATTGTATAAATTCAAATAGTGAAATAGTTAGGATAGTACAAGTTTTGTATAATTTACCTGTCAGAAATAAAACCAGGGCCTTAGCTAGCTAAACTAGTATTCACACCATTGCGCCAACGAGGCCATCAGGTACTTCACACATGTTATGCAACGGAAGAGCTCGGTTTACAGCCTTTAGCATTGTTTGCTGAAACCTCTTTACATAACTAAATATTTTGACATAGTGTACTCAACGTGTCTCGCATCTACATATTATAATCATGTCTTTAACGACTCGCTGATGAAATGTACAGATGAAGTGCATTCCCTGTTATGAGGTGTCTTATGTCACCGGAAATAAGAAACTCGTCATGTAAATGAGCTTTTTTTTAACAGAAATTTACATACAATTGTGTTTGTGTTAATAGAATGCGAAACTTATGAATTGTATAATAATGTTCTAGTCTAAACCCGTCAATAGGCCACTGTGGCTAATATTGAAGTTGCAGAAAAAAATTTGAGGATAAATATAAGGTAGTTTTAAAGGCCTCTCTGATGCAGTAATGCGAGGTCACGGTTTCGGTCCCTGATGGGGCGAATTATTAGGAGTTTAAGTCTGGATTGGATTACCGCCAAATAAAAGATTGTGTTCCATTAAAAAGCTGTGTAAAAACCTAAATTACCTCTTACCATAGAGCGCTTCCATCTTAGACTATATCATCACTCACGATCAAGTGTGATCACACTTAAACGCTAACCTATTCCTATTTAAGGATTGCCGAAAGATAGCTCCAGCAAAATCATTTAGAGGACTCTGATCTGTGATTTAACTTTACTTAAAAGAGTAACTATTGAGTTTATTAGCAGTCACTTCTCAGTGAAATCAGCTGTCCAAATTGGTGGTAGATTTGTTACCAACTGACAATTCAAGAGAGCTTTTTTTGAGCCAATTTGGATATCTTTATCCATGTTTTGATGTTTTCGTCTAAGAATAAAGTATACACATTTTATATGATTACAATTAAAATAATATTAAATTGCTGAACGATAATAATATAGTAATGTAACTAATAACTACTAACTACCTCATTGGTCTAGTGGTTAGCATGTTCGACTACAGTCATGAGGTCCTGGGTTCGAGTCCCGGGTCGGGCCAATTCAAAAATCAATATTGAGTTTTCTATTAAGATTTTCTCATATTTGCCTGAAGTTGGGAAGTTGGCGGTGTGATTCATCCCCGTGCCTCGGAGAGCACGTTAAGCCGTCGGTCCTGCGCCTGATCTCTCTTCAGTCGTGTCGGATTCCCGTCACATCGGACTATGAGAGTGAAGGAATAGAGTGTGTGCACTTTGTGTACTATGCCTGCCAATCCGCAGTGGAGCAGCGTGATCGGTCTATGCTCTAAAAACCCTCGCTCCCCGGAGTGAGGAGGCCTGTGCCCAGCAATGGGACGTTAATGGGCTGCTACTTACTTACTTTACTTTTTGATATAACTAATATTATAAAGAGGAAACATTTGTGTTTGTGTATGTAAGTATGTATGTATGTTTGTAACGTTTTCACATAAAAAGTACTTGACCGATTACAAAATTTTTTTCACCATTAGAAAGCTCCAGTTTTACTGAGCGATATAGATTATATTACTTTCTCAAAAAAAGCAGGGATCCCTAACAAAAATGCATTAATGTAGGAATGAGGAATGAGCTGAAGGAATGAGGAATGAGCTGTGGTCAACGTTATCTACGTATGGGGTGAGCGGTTGTCTGATCCAAGCATTGAAGTCTCTCTATGAGGGTTCTAGTGCCTGTGTCAGAATAAACGGAGCGTACACGGAGTGGTTTCCTGTCGAAAGAGGTGTTCGACAGGGATGTGTTGCGTCACCATGGCTGTTCAACCTTTTCATGGATAAATGTTTGACAGATTTAAAAGAAAGTATGTATGGGTTAAGAATGAATGAATTACTCATCAAATGTTTACTCTACGCTGATGATCAAGTAATACTTGCGTCATCCGCTAACGAGCTTCAGGAGATGCTAAATATTATGAATGAAGCTTTGAAAGGGAAAGGAATGAAAGTGAATGTAAACAAAACGAAAGTTATGCTTTTTGAACGAGATGAATCTATGATGAATGGCAATATTTTGATAGATGGGGAACAAGTGGAAGAGGTGAAAGAATTTGTATACTTGGGATCTAAATTTACAAAAGATGGAACATGTGAAAGTGATATCGAAAGGAGAGTGAATGCAGGGAATATGGTAAATGGTGCTCTGCATGCTTTTATGAATAGCCAGATGGTGTCTCAAAGGGCTAGACTGGCAGTGCATGCTGGAGTGTTGGTGCCAACACTTATGTATGGTAGTGAAAGTTGGGTATGGCAGAAGAATCACAAAAGTAAAATAAATGCGGTAGAGATGAGAGCGTTGAGAAGCATGAGTGGATTAAAACTGAGTGACAGAGTAAGAAATAGTGTGATAAGAGAACGTTGTGGTATAAAAGAAGACGTAGTGACTAAAATTGAGAAAGGTATGCTTAGATGGTTTGGGCATGTAGAGAGAATGAATGAAAGGAGACTGACAAAAAGGATTTATGAGTCAAGAGTGAATGCGAAAGTTGGAAGGGGAAGACCGAGGCGAACGTTCCTGGACCAAATCCAGGACATTTTAAATAACGGCCAGGTCAAGAGTACTCTAAACCGACGAACTTGTATGAAAGATTTAATGAGATTGAAAGAAGCGAAGGAGATATGCAAGGATCGTGGCAAGTGGAAGGATGTTGTCTCTGCCTACCCCTATGGGAATAAGGCGTGATGCTATGTATGTATGTATGTATGTATGTAAACCAAGGTGTGGCAAAATTGGTCCCAAAAAATCTCTCATCGCGTGCACTACAGAAACTATTGACGATAGATCAAAAAAATGTTCTACAATATTATAAATGATATTAATATCTACAAAAAAGTCCCGGAAACCATATGTCCAACTACTGCAGTTATGCCACTATAACTACTTTTTTACTTTTTAAACGTTAATAAAAGTGACGACAATAATCAAACCATATTATTCATACCTCTGTATTAATCCTAATCTTATTAAATTATATCTTTTTAAAGACCGTTTCAATACCTGTAAAATACTTTCCTAATTATTAAAATCGGACATTCCTTTCAAAAGATATAACGAATTGAAAAATGTCAATCTAAAGAGAATTGTAGCGACCCTTATAACTGGGCCTGCGACTAGTGAGTTAGCTCATATTCCAAGGATACCTACACTTATATATATATTTTTTTTATAATGTCAAAAGATATACAAACGAAAATACTAAAACAGTTATTTTATTTACGAAATCATGGGTCATGGCCACGATGTGAAATATTTAGACCAACTCTAGGAATACCAAGACAATAGTAAAAGTTCATCGAACACTATAATTATTATATAATTACACAAGAAACACGACAAAAATGACGGCCATTAGTAACATTCCTGCACAATTCAGAGCAAGGTTGTTGCCATTTTCCCATGTGTTTTGTTGGATTCAAAACGGCCGAGGGAAAACAACAATGAAATAGTTTCCCGCTTGTTTTTCTGGTGTTGCACATCGTTGCGCGAGTTATTTTTATTGTGCAACTTTAAGTTTTATATGTAAATAAATAACTGGTATTTATACATCTGGAGACCTAATTTGATTCAGAGAAGGAGAATGCAGTGGATGCTCCTCCTCACCGTCGCAAGAGACGAGCTACTATGCGAAACGTGTTTGTATCACTAACGTCAAATGTCATTACTTATAAGTTTTTTGCACTGGAAAATGCTTTCATGCACAGACCCCGACCCATAGGTCATGCACTCAAGCAAGAAGGCCTTGCAATGCCAACTAAAACCCAACGGAATCCTCGTCATCGATGAATAAGCGCCAGCGGCGGTGTGAAGGAGCATCCACTGCAATGTCCCTTTCTCTTTCGTGGGCCTCCTTCGGTGAGATGATCGTCTCACAGAAGAAGTACACTGCCGCCCAACTTCTCTCACAAGAGATCATCGCGCCTACAACCTTCTCGAGCAAGAACAATCCAGTGAAAAGAGTAGTGTACTCAGTCGATGGCAGCACCACACTTATATGTGCGGGAGTATTCCGGAGTACCAGGGTAGATTGCGTCAAACGATCCTCTGGTGCTCCACTAAAGAATATGGGCATTTCTAAGTGTTAGTGGGTATTCTGGCTTATTGCCAGTCCCACACTCCTGTTTGATCAGATTTGATTGTCCAGTCTGAACGGGCACCGCACTCATGGCAGGCCGGTGACTCCTCGCGACAAATTCTGTGCAGGAACTTTCCAAAATATCTATGACCGGTCAGAACCTGCACCGATCTGTAGGGGAGCTTCCTGGAAAGCTGTTGGTGTGGAACAACTGGTTTGTGTGGGCGGATGGCCTCCACAGTGACCATGCCCATTACTGGGAACCTGAGATTTTTTTCTATCGTTGGATTAGAGCGCGATTCTACCTTGAGTCTATAGATGGCCGCAAGATCTTCCGCACGAAGCTCCTACGGAGGATCGTCCGCCAGAAGAGACGCAGCTGTCCAGGATACCATACCATATTACCATGACTGCTATTACCCTCTGACAAGTTAAAAAAGGGCACTAACATCAAATGTCATCTTTGTAATCAATTTAAAAGTTGAACCAGTTATAAACTTATAAATACGATAATATTACATTTTATTAAATTTATTGTATATATGTTCCAGTAAGTACAAATGACTGCTTCTTAATATTACCTCCAAGTATAATGTCATAACGTCAGTTAGTGGTTTTGTTGAGGTTAAGTGAAACATATAATACGGAAGTACTGTTAGTAAACAACTTCCTATAAAGTTACGAACACATATTAGAGACCAACTAGAGGCTGACTTTACCAGAGAAGTACCACGATAAACAGAATAACAGGTATTTTATTTTGTTTCTATTAACCGACTTCAAAATAAGGAGGGTTATCAATTCGACTGTATGTTTTTTACCTCATGTCTCCCGACTGTTCTGATGATGGCATCCATGAGAAAACCGGATAAGTGTTAAATTTGCATCAAGCATGTGATTTCGATGATTCTTTTTTTATTGGAAAGGATATACTTCAAGGGTTATTTTGTGATGGTTTGGTTAGGTTCTGATGATGTAATCTATGAAGTGACGGAACTCTAATTCTTAGGAGCAAATCAACGATACTCGACAGAATCTTCTATAAGCTATCCAGATATTTGAGTTGCCTACCGTAACTTCGGTATGGTCAACTGCTAGTCGTAGTTAAATATGAAGATCAATGGAACTCCTCAAAGGCTTACAGTAAGGGTGCGGTTTATGGCAAAAAATATAAGTGTCTGTAATCAAATAGCAATGAGCTTACGTTTGTTGCTGCATTGCAACATGTTTACTTCAGATTCACTGAAATTCAAAAAACAAATAAAAAATTTAACAAAAAAAGAACCGCCTTCAAAACAGACTAACAAAGAATACTATAAAATAATACGCAAATATTTCTAACTTTTTAGAGCAAATTAATATATTTGTAAGTCTGTTTTGAAGGCGGTTCTTTTTTTTGTTAAAATTTTTGTTTAGTGCTTGACTGTGATCTGATCTGATAATATGTGATAGTAAGATGGTGGCGTACCATCATGGATGGTGGTAGATATCAGATAATATAAAAATGAATGTTAATATAATGCATTAATAAGAAATGGTGAAAACATATATAGTTTTTGTATTAATAATGTCTTAAAAGAAGCTCATTGGGATAGATTTAGAATAAGTATCTATTAAATTAAATTCAGTTGCTCAAGAACTAGGATGTGAAAGAGATGACCCAATTGATGTGACAGAAGTAGTTGAAAACTATGAAATGAAGAATTTTTGGAACCAATTTCGTAAGAGGTATTTTCTCTCTTAATGGTATAGTGGTAAATCCTAGAAGAAAATAGGATTTAAATCTACCCAGTCAAGAATTAGCCACCATTTTCAAAACCACCACCTGGCGAGAAGCATATCCCGCCACGTGGACAGTTTTCTGCACACAAACCTTCACGGAATTTCCAGGAATTAGCCCAGAACGACAAACACAGGGCGTCCCCTACCTCATGAGATGCTGCAGTCATCACCTCTTGAAACATCTGACCTGGATGGACTCGCTGTTACCGACGGAATCTTTCCCGTTAGAAAATTGGCGAAGAAAAATACCAGCAGTAAACAGATGACTGTGAAAAGTCGCCTAGGCAAGGAGGCAATGCTTCGAAGCCTATTCGTATTCCTCAGGCTTTCTGAGTAGAACCACAGTTGATGACTCAACATTACGTCAGCGGCGCCGGTTTCATCTTTGCGTTTTTATAACGTACAGATTGGAGCTCGATTGTAACCTCACTGGAAGGTAAGTGAAAAATAACGCGCTAGACATCTAGCTAGGTACCATCTTACAAAGATGTTTCGCCATGCAATACAATCCAATAAATTTGAAATAGGTATAATAAATATATTTTAATGTCAACGCACTATCATATATCGCGACTTGTATCATCACTTACTACGAAGTGAAAAATAGAAATAAAATATAAATAATCTTATATTATTGTTGCTTAACAACGTTATCGTCAAATATGTTCCGATCTCTAAATTAAAACAGCCTAAATTTAGACTGACGCAATGGAGTAGCGTGGCGACTTTATAATAATAATAATAATAATAAGTCTATACGATTTTATCATACATACATACATACATAGCATCAAGTCTCATTCCTATATGGTAGGCAGAGACCACTTCTTTCCACTTGCCGTGAACCTAGCATATCTCCTTCGCTTCTTTCATTCTCATTTAACCTTTCACACAAGTTCGACGGATTAGTGTACTATTGACTTGGCCCTTATTTAGATTTGGTCCAGCCTTGGTCTTCCCTTTCCAACTTTCCCATTCACTCTTGACTCATAAATCATCTTTATCAGTCTCCTTTCATTCATTCTCTCTACGTGCCCAAACCATCTAGCATACCTTTCTCAATTTTAGTCACTACATCTTCTTTTATACCACAACGGTCTCTTATCACACCATTTCTTACTCAGTTTCAACCCACTCATACTTCTCAACCCTCCCATCTCTACCGCATTTATTTTACTTTTATGTTTCTTCTGCCATATCCAACTTTCACTATCATACTCAAGTGTTGGCACCAACATTCCTCCAAGCACAGCCAGTCTGGCCCTTTGAGACACCATTCATAAAATATTCATAAAGATTTAAATCGTTATACATATATGTGTAATTTGAGATGAACAAATTTATGTTACTGTCTAAATTTATTTGGCGTCAACAACCGATGACTAATTCACGTTCTGAAGTAAAAGAAACATTTATGTTGAATAAATTCAACAGCAATAGCAACTCCGATATGGTCTAGTGGCTAGGATACCTGGCTCTCACCCAGGAGGCTCGGGTTCGATTCCCGGTATCGGAAACACTTTTTTGATTTTTTTTATACAAAATAAATGTCGACTTGACAATTGCAAAAGTAGAAATTCTCAGAAAAAAAATTGCACAAAGAAACACAGTTGCCTTACACCATCTGTTAGTGAATAGTGGTATTTAATTGCGCGATGTTATCTCATACATGAATGCCTGAAGCACATCGAGGTCTCACAGAGACTTAGTAACGCTGAATGCGTTTATATTTAGCAAAAGGTACTGTTATATATGACTGCCTCATTGGTCTAGTGGTTAGCATGTTCGACTACAGACATGAGGTCCTGTGTTCGAGGACCGGGTCGGGCCAATTCAAAATCGATAATGAGTTTTCTATTAAGAATTTCTCAATATTTGCCCGAAGTTGGGAAGTTGGCAGTGTGTTCCACCCCCGTGCCTCGGAGAGCACGTTAAGCCGTAGGTCCTGCGCCTGATCTCTTTCCGGTCGTCTCGGATTTCCGTCACATCGGACTATAAGAGTGAAGGAATAGAGAGTGCAATTGTGTACTACTGGGTCTACGCTCTAAAAACCCTCGCTCCTCGGAGTGAGGAGGCCTGTGCCCAGCAGTGGGACGTTAATGGGCTGCTACTTACTTTTTACTCTTTACTGTTATATATAAAGTATTATAATAGCATGGTACGCGTGACTTCGTTTGCTTCGTCTGTGACATTTCGTTCTGTGTCTTAGGAACAATCTGTCGTAAAATTAATGGCGCCGTAATTTGAACTGTATATTTAAGCTACGCAAACTTAGCTGAAAGGATTAGTTTCTTTTATCAGTTGACTCACCGGTATGAAAATGATTACCCACTAAAATATAGCATAGCTTTATTATTCGCAAATGGAGAACCAGATGTTCGTTGAGTTGACACAGGTTTGTCATTTTTTACGTGGCTGGGAAATGCTATTACGACTGTGGTCGTAATACCCACTAAAACCAAGCGGGACCGTCGTCAACTGTGAGCCAGGGGTTTGTTGAGGCATTCCTATTTGGCCCCTTGGTTCCAGCCGGCTCGCAGATTCTCTGCAAGAGGAAGAGTTATGCGTCCTGTTTCCTACTCGCCGTCGTCGGGGCTGGAGTGTTTCAATTGCATTCACCCTCTCTTTGTCGTGCCTACTTTACCGAGGCGAAGGAACCTCTCTCCAGGCCTGTTCACTGATGAGTATTGCATCTCGTCATCATATAAGTTGGCAACACACTCGTGACAGCTGTACCAATCTGTAGGAGAGCGATCCGTGCTCTAGCCATTTAGACCATTTATCCAGATGAGGACGGATCGCTTCCACTATGTCTCCGCCCGCTACTGGGGACCTGAGATCCTCCTTCCATCTTTGGGTCCAGACAACGCGGGATTGGCATTACAAGAGGAGGAGTCACCTGTGACCTACCTCCACGGACGGGGGATGGCGTGCTGTGACGGCATTCACCCTCACCCATTAACGCGGCTCCTACAAGAGGCTAGAATATTATCTTGTGTTCCAGTTTAAGATGACGAGGGTCGGTTGGGTCTGTGAGTATTTTACCTTGACAGTGACTACCACACTCCTAACTGGCAGGGATGCTTTCCAATATTTCCCAGCGATTAAAAAGCGTGACTTTCTGCTATCATGTGATGCGCTGTGTCAATGGAAGCCATTATGCCCATTATCCACATTTATGGCAAATGGACGAATGCAGAAAGCGATTCGTAATCTTTGTCTCTATCTAGAGAAATATCTAGATGAGGTTGGAACTACTACTGCTGGGAACTCGAAGTGCACTTTCAAATTTTGGACCTTCCTTTCCTTGTCAGCACCAGTTACTTCCTCGCTGGTCCTCGCGTCATTATTCACCTACTCATGCTCAAATACATTTTTTCTTATATAAATAGATACCAGATCTACTAAGGTAGATGCATAGAAATATCAACAAAATTCAAAAACGCCATCGTGGTATGTACCAGTTAAAATAGTCAATATAAACCGTGAGTGAATGCAGGGAATATGGTATATGGTGCTCTGTACGCCTTTATGAATAGCCAGATGGTGTCTCAAAGGGCTAGACTGGCTGTGGATGCTGGAGTGTTGGTGCCAACACTTATGTATGTGTTAGTGAAAGTTGGGTATGGCAGAAGAAGCACAAAAGTAAATTAAATGCGGTAGAGATGAGAGCGTTGAGAAGTATGAGTGGATTGAAACTGAGTGACAGAGTAAGAAATATTGTGATAAGAGAAAGGTATGCTTAGATGGTTTGGGCATGTAGAGAGAATGAATGAAAGGAGACTGACAAAAAGGATTTGAGTCAAGAGTGAATGCGAAAGATGGAAGGGGAAGACCAAGGCGAACGTTTCAGGACCAAATCCGAGACATTTTAAATAAGGGCCAGGTCAAGAGTCCTCTAAACCGACGAACTTGTATGAAAGGTTTAATGAGAATGAAAGAAGCGAAGGAGATATGCAAGGATCGTGGCAAGTGGAAGGATGTTGTCTCTGCCTACCCCTATGGGAATGAGGCGTGATGCTATGTATGTATGTATG